>JAHHFK020004058.1:0-85102 GCA_024533555.2 Aedes koreicus | reverse complement strand
CTCCTAGTGTACGCTATCCTTATCACAGTTCCTCCATTGACTATGATCTCTCCATGAAACAGGCTATTCAAGGAGTTCCAGATCAACTTCGACTTATTTTAGTTCCCCATATTTTCATCGAAAAGTACCAACATGTCAATTGCAATAGAAGAATTTTCACTGATGGGTCACGCATTGATGGATCCACTGGTTTCGGTGTTTACAATGAATACTCATCTGCCTTCCGGAAACTTCAGGAACCTTGTTCCGTATATGTTGCTGAGCTGGCAGCAATCAATTTCGCATTGGGGATAATTTCCGACATGCCCATAGACCATTATTTCATCTTCTCGGATAGTCTCAGTTCTATTGAGGCCCTCCAGTCGATGAAAACAGTTAAGCACTCATCTTACTTTCTTTCAAAAATAAGGGAGCAGATGTGTGCGTTGGTCGAAAGATCATTTAGAATTACCTTTGCATGGGTCCCCTCACATTGCTCAATTCCAGGCAATGAGAAGGCGGACTCTCTAGCAAAGGTGGGCGCACAAGAAGGCGAGATTTTTGAAAGAAGAATTTCACATGATGAATTTTTCCCATTAGTACGTCAGAGTTCTCTTCAAAGTTGGCAAAACGATTGGACGAGTAATTCTCTTGGGCGGTGGTTACATTCCATTATTCCAAATGTTTCGTCGAGATCGTGGTTCAAAGGTCTGGATGTAAGGCGCGGTTTCATTCGTGTGATGTCAAGACTTATGTCCAACCACTACTCGCTAGACGCACATCTCTACAGAATTAACCTCGTCGATAGCAATGTATGTAGGTGCGGAACCGGTTATGATGACATCGCTCACGCAGTTTGGCATTGCCCGGATAATGATGCCTCCAGAGCACGACTATTGGATACCCTTGTGGCCCGAGGTAGACAACCCTTCCGCGAAGTAAGAGATGTTTTGGGAATGCGTGATCTTCCCTACATGCAAGCGATTTACGAATTTCTTTGTTTGTCTGATCTAAGAGTGTAATGTCATCACCCCCTCCCTTTCACTCTTGTAAATTCCCTGCCATTGTGTCCCAGTTATATTATCCTTTTGTTTCCGTGCTACTTGTACCTGCCCAGCAAGCTGTGGTCACCCATCTGCAGCTTAGTTCCTGTAAGGGACTACAGAGACCGAGGATTTGGAAGATGTCGCAACCATGAGCAGCAACAAATACCTGAAATAAGTTACCTGCCTAGCCCCTTCCAAACAATAATGTGACCCATTAACCTCGAGCTAGCCACGAGTAATTGGCACCCCTCTTTACTAAAATCGAAATAGAAAAATTGTTTATTACAATATTGAATATCGGCTCCGCAAAGTGTTACACACGCCTGAGCCTAATAAAGAAACGAACTGATTAAAAAAAAAAAAAAGCTTCGGTTCAGTATTTTTCGCACTCTGCATTACCTCTTTTGCATTTTTTTTCAACCCGCTATCAATCACGCGGAGATTAAAAGTAGTGCACTGTTTAAACCACCGATATCCAGCCGAGCGTTCCATCAGGGAAGCAGACATTCCCGGCCGAGCCTGACGGATGATCTGTCCAGCCTGTACCATCGTCAAACACCCGCGGGGAAAAAGTGTAACCCCATAAGCACCATCGCAGCAAGGAAAGTCATCGCTCCATTCACTGCCGGTCAGCAAGCGGTGCTTTGTTTGCGAACAACATCAGAAGATGCCATACCGGCAAACGGCAAGTAGCACATTTGTTTTTTGTTTCCGCATCTGCTAGTGTGTTGTGTATCTCTCTCCCATATAGTAAATCGTTCTGCATAGTGTGGTGCGAAAAAATCATCTGATTTTTATTTTGTTTTATATAATTTTTTGTCCCTTAATTTGTTTTTTTTTTTTCGTGGATGATTCTACGGGGTGTGACATGCCTCCCAAAGATGTTTTTAGGGCGCGCTGTTATCAGCCATCTTCTGCCTCTCCTTGGGTTGTCTACTTTCGGCAGAAAGTGAAAGCCCTAGACTTTTTTGCATTAAAATAAATTTGACGCGTCGTTATCCGGGAACCGAATTTCATCAGGTCAACCGAAACAAACTGCGTGTTACTGCACCTACATATAAAATTGCAAATGAAATTGCTAGTGATGAAGGTTATAATGTCGAGTACTACGTCTACATCCCATCTCGAGATGTGGAGATAGATGGTGTGGTTTCTGCAGCGAGCCTGACGTGTGAAGACGTTATGGAAGGTAAGGGGCGACTTCCAAATTCAGCTTCGTCTACCATTGAAATCCTGGAATGCAAACAATTGCATGCAGGATCAATGGTAGATGGAAAAAGACGTATTCACCATCGGACTCGCTACAAGTGACCTTCGCCGGATCAATTCTCCCAAAATTTGTTGAAATTGATTAAGTTTTTTTCCCCAGTGCGCCTTTTTGTACCAAGGGTATTTAATTGTACCAAGTGCAAACAGTTGGGTCATACGGCTACTTTTTGCGACAACAAGCCCCGTTGTGGCAAATGCGGCCAAAGGCATCTAGAGGATGCTTGCCAACAGGAAGCAACAAAGTGTGCTTACTGTGGCAAAGAGCCTCTCCACGATTTCAAGAACTGCCCCGTGTACAAGAAGCGCACTGGTAACGTGAGACGTTCCATACTAGAATACTCCAAGCAGACGTATGCAGAAATGTTAAAGTCGCAAAACGGAGCGTCTGCATCGTCTGTATCAGCCGCTCAAAATGAAAATCCTTTTTTGATTTTGTCTTCCGATGAACTGGACTCTGACGAAGCCGATGAGAGTGGATTTCCGGAGGTACACGCCCCCGGTAAAAGAAAGCCTACTAGTTCTCCGGGTGTGCGCCGGAAACAAATAAAACCTACTCTCAAAAGCTTGCAAAAAAAGGGAGGTAGAGGGGGTCAATTTAAAAAACCGGTAATAGCTGATGCATCCGTTCATAGCTGTAGCTATACCAACCCGCCGCTACCTAATAACAGTAACCGTAAGAGGTTACCAAAAACTACGTCTTCTCGTAATTCTAAGAATATCCCGTCCAAGCGAGGTAAGATTAATTTTAGGGACATTGTGGATAACATTTTAAATGCTCTTGGCCTTTCGGATGCTTCACCGCTCTGAGGAATTATTGACCTGCTTAATCCTATAGTTGGAAACTACTTCAAGCAATTGACTGTATCATGGCCCCTCATTGGTGAATTCATATCTTTCGTTGAATAATTCGTCGGGTGAGGATCAAGATATGATCACCGTATTACAATGGAACTGTCGTAGTCTAATACCTAAATTAGACTCGTTCAAGTATTTGATTCACAATTCTGATTGTGATATATTTGCTCTCTGTGAAACATGGCTTTCATCCGAAGATGAATTAAACTTCCACGATTTTAACATTATTCGCCTGGACCGAGATGATTCATATGGTGGCGTACTTCTGGGGATCAAAAAGTGCTACCCCTTCTATAAAATCTCACTCCCAATAATCTCAGGCATTGAAATCGTCGCTTGCCAAATAAATGTAAAGAATAAAGATCTTTGCATAGCTTCCGTCTATGTCCCTCCGAGGGCATCAATAATCCGCCGTCAACTTTGGAGTTCAATTACATTACTTCCATCTCCAGTTCTTATTCTGGTCGATCTGAACTCCCACGGTACTGCTTGGGGCGAACAATACGATGACAACAGAGCGGGTATTTTCTATGACTTATGCGACGATTTCAACTTGACCCCAGTGTTCAACTGGGGAAGTGACACGAATAGCAAAACCTCCTGCCAGGGAGAGTCGACTTGACATATCTTTGTGTTCTAATTCACTATCATTAGATTGTCTGTGGAAGGTAATCAATGATCCCCATGGTAGTGATCACTTACCAACTATTATCTCAATCACAAATAGTTTTAATAAAACAGACCAGTCAATCCATGTTCCTTATGACCTCACGAGGCATATTGATTGGCAACATTTTGCATCGGCGGTAACCCTTGGTATTGATTCTACCGATCCTCTTCCACCATTAGAAGAGTATCGTTTCCTTTCCGACCTGATGTACAAAAGTGCATTAGAAGCTCAGAAACGACGTGTTCCAAGTGCATCCCTCAAAAGAAGACCCGCCACCCCTGGATGGGATGATGAATGCACTAAGTTGTATCTTGAGAAATCCGATGCGTTTAAAGATTATCGTAGACATGAAACATGTGAGCTTTTTGATAAGTATCTCAAGCTTGAAAAAAAGCTTAAAAACTTACTGAAAGCAAAGAAACGCAATTACTGGCATTCGTTTGTAGAGGGACTATCTAGAGAAACCTCAATGACAACGCTTTGGAGAAAGGCTCGTTACATGCGAAACCGCTCATCCTCTAATGAGAGTGAAGAATACTCCATGCAATGGATATTCGACTTCGCTAAAAAGGTTTGTCCAGACTCTGTCCAAACACAACCGAATTTACGGGATACTACCCGAAATAACGGTTCTCTGGTCGAACCATTCACAATGTTGGAATTTTCAATGGCACTTCTTTCATCGAATAACTCTGCTCCGGGAAGCGATATGATTAAATTCAACCTTCTAAAAAATCTTCCTGATATCGCTAAAAGACGATTACTTAACCTGTATAACACTCTCATGGAATTAAATATAGTTCCACCCGCATGGAGTCAGGTTAAAGTAATAGCTATTCAAAAGCCTGGGAAACCAGCGTCTGATTACAATTCTTACCGTCCGATCTCTATGCTATCATGTTTAAGGAAATTGTTAGAAAAAATGATCCTATCAAGACTTGACCGTTGGGTTGAATCAAACAACCTACTATCAAATACGCAATTTGGTTTCAGAAAGAGCAATGGAACAAATGATTGTTTTGCGTTGCTTTCATCTGATATACAACTGGACTTTGCACACATCTAGCAATTGGCTTCAGTATTTCTGGATATTAAGGGCGCATTTGATTCAGTTTCCATAGATATACTGGCAGATAGTCTGCACAGTAGTGGATTACCCGGAATTTTAAATAACTTTTTGTATAATTTACTGTTAGAAAAACAATTGACCTTTAATCTAGGTCAACTGACAACTTCCAGAATTAGCTACCTGGGCTTACCCCAAGGTTCATGTTTAAGTCCCTTGCTTTATAATTTTTATGTTAAAGATATTGATAACTGCTTGGAAAATAGATGCACGCTAAGACAACTTGCAGACGATGCTGTGATCTCCTTTAGAGGTCCACGTGCGGAAATCTTGCAAAGACCATTGCAAAATTCCCTAGATAATCTGTCCATCTGGGCCAGAAATTTGGGGATCGAGTTTTCACCGCATAAAACCGAATTGGTAGTGATTACTAGAAAGCGGTTCCCTGCCCAACTGCGTCTCAAGCTGTTGGGAAGAGACATTACCCAATCTTTGACCTTCAAATACCTTGGAGTCATGTTTGATTCGAAATGCACTTGGAGTAATCACTTTGCGTATTTAAAACAGAAATGTCAACAAAGGATCAATTTTCTAAGATCAATATCCGGGACATGTTGGGGTGCTCACCCGGAAGACCTTATTAAACTCTATAAAACAACTACTCTTTCAGTTCTCGAATATGGTTTTTTTTTGTTTCCTCTCGGCAAGAAATAGCCACCTCATCAAATTGGAACGCATTCAATATCGTTGTCTACGTATTGCCCTTGGCTGTATGCATTCAACGCATAATATGAGCCTGGAGGTTCTGGCAGGAGTAAAACCCTTACAGTACCGCTTCTGGGAGCTCTCATCTAGAATACTGATCAAGTGTGGAATCAGTAACAACCTTGTGATTGAAAACTTCGAAGAAATGCTCGAATTGAGTACCCAGTCAAGATTCTTACGAATCTATATTAACTATATGTCATCCGATATTAGTCTTCCATGCTATAACCCTCCTAGTGTACGCTTTCCTTATCACAGTTCCTGCATTGATTATGATCTCTTCATGAAACAGGCTATTCAAGGAGTTCCAGATCAACTTCGACCTATTTTAATTCCCATATTTTCATCGAAAAGTACCAACATGTCAATTGCAATAGAAGAATTTTCACTGATGGGTCACGCATTGATGGATCCACAGGTTTCGGTGTTTACAATGAATACTCATCTGCCTTCCGGAAACTTCAGGAACCTTGTTCCGTATATGTTGCTGAGCTGGCAGCAATCAATTTCGCATTGGGGATAATTTCCGACATGCCCATAGACCAATATTTCATCTTCTGGGATAGTCTCAGTTCTATTGAGGCCCTCCAGTCGATGAAAACAGTTAAGCACTCATCTTACTTTCTTTCAAAAATAAGGGAGCAGATGTGTGCGTTGGTCGAAAGATCATTTAGAATTACCTTTGCATGGGTCCCCTCACATTGCTCAATTCCAAGCAATGAGAAGGCGGACTCTCTAGCAAAGGTGGGCGCACAAGAAGGCGAGATTTTTGAAAGAAGAATTTCACATGATGAATTTTTCCCATTAGTACGTCAGAGTTCTCTTCAAAGTTGGCAAAACGATTGGACGAGTAATTCTCTTGGGCGGTGGTTACATTCCATTATTCCAAATGTTTCGTCGAGATCGTGGTTCAAAGGTCTGGATGTAAGGCGCGGTTTCATTCGTGTGATGTCAAGACTTATGTCCAACCACTACTCGCTAGACGCACATCTCTACAGAATTAACCTCGTCGATAGCAATGTATGTAGGTGCGGAACCGGTTATGATGACATCGCTCACGCAGTTTGGCATTGCCCGGATAATGATGCCTCCAGAGCACGACTATTGGATACCCTTGTGGCCCGAGGTAGACAACCCTTCCGCGAAGTAAGAGATGTTTTGGGAATGCGTGATCTTCCCTACATGCAAGCGATTTACGAATTTCTTTGTTTGTCTGATCTAAGAGTGTAATGTCATCACCCCCTCCCTTTCACTCTTGTAAATTCCCTGCCATTGTGTTCCAGTTATATTATCCTTTTGTTTCCGTGCTACTTGTACCTGCCCAGCAAGCTGTGGTCACCCATCTGCAGCTTAGTTCCTGTAAGGGACTACAGGGACCGAGGTTTTGGTAGATATCGCAACCATGAGCAGCAACAAATACCTGCAATAAGTTACCTGCCTAGCCCCTTCCAAACAATAATGTGACCCATTAACCTCGAGCTAGCCACGAGTAATTGGCACCCCACTTTGCTAAAATCGAAAAAGAAAAATTGTTAACTACAATATTGAATAACGGATCCGCAAAGTGTTACACACGCCTGAGCCTAATAAAAAAACGAACTGATTAAAAAAATCAATTTTATAACAACGGCTGGGCTAACCGTTAAGAAAAATGTTTCAGATGTATATTCATTGCATCTAGAACTTGAGGAAGTGAATTGTTGCGTTTTATTTCAAAACAGGGTGGTAGTTCCTGTAAGGATGAAAGATAAAGTACTTAAATTATTGCATTCAAATCACTGCATACTCATAATAAAGCAACTCGCAACGCAAGGTTTACTGGTTCGGCATAAATGGTGATATAGAGAGGTATGTTTAATCTTATCACATTTGTAACCAGCTGAATGCAGTAACAAAGGTAAACCTGAGCCTTATTCCCACTGGATACCCACCAAAAAACCATTTACGTACTGATTTTCTTCTATTTTGAAAGAGTTTTTTTTTATCGTAGTGGACAGCTTTACCAAGAGGCAAGGAATCAATGTCATGAAAAGCCCTCCTTATTACCCTGAAAGCAACGGCCAAGTGCAGAGGACAGTGCGTTTGGCTAAGGATGTGCTGAAAAAGTTTCTTGTGGATAACGAAATCAACAGATTGGACACAGAAGAACATATATCATATTTCCTTTTTAATTACAGGAACATTTGTCTTGAAAATGATAGGAAATTTCCTTCGGAGCGTTTGCTTCCGTACATGCCTGAACCCCTATTGGATTTGATTAATCCTAAGACTAATTTTAAAAATAATTTAACAGAGTTTTATGATGATAACCAAAATGCATGCAATAGTAAAATGTAAAAGAAACAAGATCCATTTACTAACATTAGGGTGCTGATCTGATATATTACAAAAATCCTAACAAAACTGACATCAGAAACTGGATTCCAGCCAAATTTATAAAACCAGTATCCGGTCATATCTACCAGATTTCCCTTGTTGGCAGGATTGTGTGGGCGCATAAGCGACAATTTAAAATCCAGCACAACGCTCGCCGGAAATTTGATATAACTTATGTATTCCGTGGAGAGAGTCGACATCCTGTGATAACAAACCTGCGGCCGTCACTGTGGACGGGAAAGTCTCAGTTGGCAATTCACCAATCATCGCCAAGCATCACAAAGCATCACATCGATACACGCAAAAATAAACAGCAGTAGAAACTACCATATCGAGGGTTAAATTAAGCGCTAACACCAACAATTTTCACCGGACTATAAATGCGTTTGATTTTATTATAGTTTCACTTGAAAACCGAATTTATCGACTAGCGACAATCGATTTTACTCTCATTCTGTACGTTATACCTAATGTCGGAAGTAGTGCGCTGTATGGCGCATCTGATGCGCTATACAGCGCGCTACTTCCGACATTAGGTTCAACGTATGGATCGACTGTAAAATCAATTGTCGCTAGTCGATAAATTCGGTTTTCAACTGAAACGATAATACCATGCCTGCGATTAGATCGACTATGGTGCGGTTGATATCAATATAAGTTCTGTCTAATATACCACAAATATTGAAGGTTTTACCAGAAACGTAGTAAATTTGACTGAAATTTCATGGTAGTTTAAAAAATTGGCATAGTCGGGTAAAATGGTAGTTTTTACTAAAAGATTTTTTTCTGTGTAGCCACAACAGCAATGACGTCTATATAAGGTCTGAGGCAACGCAGTGCTTCCATGTGTTGGAAGCAAAAATAGAGTAAACATTGCTGAGCCGACGAGTGATGACGTAACACTATTCAACTTTCTATAGGCGTGCATAGGTTCAGATAAAAAAAAAATCGGTTCAAATGTTTATTATAAATGCTGAATTGTGGAAATATTCATGACACAAATGCCATTTATTGAGCAGTAGCATTTTCTCCCGACAACATGGGTGTGAATCTAACTGAGATAATTAAATTTTTGCCACATTAACTTTCAGACGCTGGGACTTGACAATAGAGAAGCGATATAGAGCCAAATTTCCATCATCGATAGACTGGAATCGGTTGAAAAATTAAGGTTTATAGCGCACACAATAAACAATCACGGAGCGAAAAACTAGTATGACGTAGCACTTTCCGAACTCTTGTGTAGCGTGCGCAAGGAGTGCGGTGGTATTAGTGTCATGAGCGAATTTTGCTCATATCACAAATATTGTTGTGGCTACTGGGCCAGACTATATAGACACCATGGCCAAAAACAGAACGGTAATAGCATTGGTTGTGGTTGAGAGGGAATATCATATGACAATAGGTGGTCGTATGTATGTATGGAAGATGCACAAAGTAGAAACGTTAGACCTATTGCAACATACCCAATTCTTTATATAAATATATATATATATTATATATATATATATATATATATATATATATATATATATATATATATATATATATATATATATATATATATATATATATATATATATATATATATATATATATATATATATATATATATATATATATATATATATATATATATATATATATATATATATATATATATATATATATATATATATATTTATATAAAGAATTGGGTATGTTGCAATAGGTCTAACGTTTCTACTTTGTGCATCTTCCATACATACATACGACCACCTATTGTCATATGATATTCCTTCTCAAACACAACCAATGCTATTACCGTTCTGTTTTTGGCCATGGCGTCTATATAAGGTCTGGCCCAGTAGCCACAACAATATTTGTGATATGAGCAAAATTCGCTCATGCCACTAATACCACCGCACTCCTTGCGCACGCTACACAAGAGTTCGGAAAGTGCTACGTCAAACTAGTTTTTCGCTCCGTGATTGTTTATTGTGTGCGCTATAAACCTTAATTTTTCAACCGATTCCAGTCTATCGATGATGGAAATTTGGCTCTATATCGCTTCTCTATTGTCAAGTCCCAGCGTCTGAAAGTTAATGTGGCAAAAATTCAATTATCTTAGTTAGATTCACACCCATGTTGTCGGGAGAAAATGCTTCTGCTCAATAAATGGCATTTGTGTCATGGATATTTCCACAATTCAGCATTTATAATAAACATTTGAACCGATTTTTTTTTATCTGAACCTATGCACGCCTATAGAAAGTTGAATAGTGTTACGTCATCACTCGTCGGCTCAGCAATGTTTACTCTATTTTTGCTTCCAATACAAGCAAGCACTGCGTTGCCCCAGACCTTATATAGACGTCATTGCTGTTGTGGCTACACAGAAAAAAATCTTTTAGTAAAAACTACCATTTTACCCGACTATGCCTATCTTTAAAACTACCATGAATTTTCAGTCAAATTTACTACGTTTTTGCACACAAAGAATAATGATTGTTAGAATTAAAAAAATCATTGCTTAAATTGAAAAGTTGCGTTGGTTCTGTTTCGTAGAAAGCGGTTAGCTTTCACAACAAAAACCTTCAAACTGTCAAATCAAAATTTTCCGCTTGGTACATTTAAAAGTTGAAACTTTCAATACGAATTGTAGAACTGTCAAATCGAAACCGTGGCATCGTTGAAAATAAAAGCAAATTAATTATATTTCAAAATGAACTTTCAACCCGAAAGTGTCGTGAAATTCAAATAAAAGGAAACTGTTAAAATTGAAGTAAAAATAGTTTTAACATAAATTGTTTTTTTTTCAGATGAATCATTATAAATTTTAATAAGACAGCTATTTGTTTAAAAATCATTTGATTTAAAATGAAAGTGGGATATAATTAACAAACATAATTGTTTCGTTATGTAAACAAATATTTCTTGTTACTGCACACAAAGAATAATGATTGTTATAATTAAAAAAATCATTGCTAAAATTGAAAAGTTGCGTTGGTTCTTTTTCGTAGAAAGCGGTTAGCTTTCACAACAAAAACCTTCAAACTTGTCAAATCAAAATTTTCCGCTTGGTACATTTAAAAGTTGAAACTTTCACAACGAATTGTAGAACTGTCAAATCAAAACCGTGGCATCGTTGAAAATAAAAGCAAATTAATTTTATTTCAAAATGAACTTTCAACCCGGGAGTGTCGTGCAATTCAAATAAAAGTAAACTGTTTTTATTGGAATAAAAATAGTTTTAACATAAAGTGTTTGTTTTTTTTTCAGATGAATAATTATAAATTTTAATAAGACAGCTATTTGTTTGAAAATCATTTGATCTTAAATGAAAGTGGGATATAATTAATAAAACATTATTTTTTCGTTATGTAAACATATATTTCTTGTTACTGGTTCATGTAGTTAACAACGGATTTCTAACTAATGCATAATCCTCACTCAAACGCTGCATTCGGATTATATTTATCATCTAAATAAGCTTTGTTGGAGTCGTTTTTTGCTCGCCGTCAGGATATAACAGCATTCTCACACATAAAAAAACAATTGATAAACTTATACTGCACGACGGTTCTCACAGTTGGCATGAAAAAATTAATCTTGAAAGTAGTCACTGATTTCCAGTTCGCATTTGTCGCATTTCGCGTCTCCGCTTCTGTTTCGTCCGGAAGAGTGTCGGACCCGGTGTCCTCCGTCGTTGTCGTGGCGGTTGCCTGGTGAACACCTGGCGTCGCCTAGGAATCGGACTTCAAGAGCGAATCGTTGACGATGGACCGGTCGTCGACGGGGTTTGTTCGGACGGATTCGCAGTTCGGATCCGATTCGCTGCCGGTGAGACATTCGTAATTGGAAGAAAGTTAACTGTTCCTGTTGTTCGTTGGGGTGTTATGCTACTTCATGTTGCTTATTGGGTTGTCCGGCGAGCTGGTGCTATCGGTGGAAAGAGTACTTTTTCAGAGCGTTCTACCAACAATCAATATGCAACTAGCGATTTGAAATTGGTTCACTGTTGTAGAACCCCTTGGTCCGAAGTACACCTTGAAGCCAGCACCTATCTATACATATTTGCGCCTTTGTTTTGATTTGCTGTGTTATTTTGACAGAATATTTGAGAGTGTGTTCGTGTGAGTTCATTATTAGGGGCGCATTATTAAGCTTGGGACCGAGCTTGGGACCGATGTGCTAGTACTGACTGAGCCAAGAAAAAAATCGTATTTGTTCGGGACCTACTGGTCTTAGAGTTAGTCTATGGTACTACTATAAGGCTAAAACTTCGAATGTAATCTTCATAGAAAATATACCACCGAATCTCACCTTAAAATCCTCGACAAATCCCTTCACAACAGAACAATATCCGTGAGCAGCTTTAATGTTGTCCCGGACGGACGAAAAGAACAAGACGACTTTGACAGGTAAACCCGATTCTTTTTTTTTCTCTATCAAACGAAGACGGCTTGCTTTTGTGTTAGTGGATTTGACAGTTCTACAATTTTCATGGTAAAAGGAATCACTTTTAAATTTACACACTCAACCGAAAAAATACACTTTCAAATCAAACGCAAAACATTCACAGTGGATAATTTTACTTTTAATTTAATGAAAAATAAACTCTTTTCAGAAGTAAAGTGCAAAACTTTTAATAAAACAAGATCTATTTTTGTGTGTGGTTCATGTAGTAAACAATAATCGTCACTCACACGCTGCATTCGGATTATATTAATCATCTAAATAAACTTTGTTGGAGTCGTTTTTCGCTCGCCGTCAGGATATAACAGCATTCCCAAACACACATATAAAAATCAAATTAATAAACTTACACTGCACGACGGTTCTCACAATTGGCATTAAAAATATCAGTCTTGAAAGTAGTCACTGACGCTGGTGATTTCCAGTTAGCACATCGAAGGCGTCTCCGCTTCTGTTTCGGCCGGAAGAGTGTCGTACCCGGTGTCCTCCGTCGTTGTCGTGGCGGTTGCCTGGTGCACACCTGGCGTCGCCTAAGAATCGGACTTCGAGAGCGAATCATTGACAATGGACCGGTCGTCGACGGGGTTTGTTCGGACAGATTCGTAGTTCGGATCCGATTCGCTGCCGCGGTGAGACATTCGTAATTGGAAGAAAGTTAACTGTTTCTGTTGTTTTTTGGGGTGTTATGCTGCTTCATGTTGCTTATTGGGTTGTCCGGCGAGCTGGTGCTATCGGTGGAAAGAGTACTTTGTCAGAGCGTACTACTATAAGGCTAAAACTTCGAATGTAATCTTTATAGAAAATATACCACCGAGTCTCACCTTAAAATCCTCGACAAATCCCTTCACAACAGAACAATATCCGTGAGCAGCTTAAATGCTCTCCCGGACGGACGAAAAGAACAGGACGACTTTGACAGGTAAACCCGATTCTTTTTTTTTCTATCAAACGAAGACGGCTTTCTTTTGTGTTGGTGGATTTGACGGTTCTACAATTTTCATGGTAAAAGGAATCACTTTTAAATTTACACACTCAACCGAAAAAATACACTTTCAAATCAAACGCAAAACTTGCACAGTGGATAATTTTACTTTTAATTTAATGAAAAATAAACTCTTTTCAGAAGTAAAGTGCAAAACTTTTAATAAAACAAGATCTATTTTTTGTGTGTGGTAAAACCTTCAATATTTGTGGTATATTTGACAGACCTTATATTGATATCAACCGCACCATAGTCGATCTAATCGCAGGCATGGTAAAATCAAACGCATTTATAGTCAGGTGAAAATTGTTGGTGTTAGCGCTTAATTTAACCCTCGAAATGGTAGTTTCTACTGCTGTTTATTTTTGCGTGTATCGATGTGATGCTTTGTGATGCTTGGCGATGAATGGTGAATTGCCAACTGAGCGGTTGCATATCATTTCAGCAAAGAGTAATTTTCATATTTTTTGATTTGCATGAAACCTTGCATACAAGTTTTGGGGGAACAAAAACGCCGTTTTGCATACTTAGTTCGCCATTTTGAATCTAGCCTTACTTATGATAAGGGCCTATGAAAAATGCACATGATATCTTCAAAAAATTGTATCTCGGAAACGGTTTGTCCGATTGGTTTGGTGTCTTCGGCGAAGTTTTAGACAATTGTTGGTGCTATATGGAAAAAATATGCACGGTAAAAAAAGTTTGGTTTTTGTGTTTTGAACTAAAATATAGATTTTCCCTTAAAAGTTACATGTCAATATTTTTTTAATTATCTTTATGTTATAGCTGATTGAAAATGCTATCTAGTGCACAGTGGATTGTTCTGGAGAAAATAGGTTTCAATGAAAAAAAAATTTTTTTTTAAAATTAAAATTTTCAAAAAAGCTATTAAAAAAAGTCAAAAAAGTTTGCCACTCTAATTTTATGAAAGTTCATCAAATTTGCAAGCAAAAAGTGCGGCGTTAATTTTTTTCTAAGATGCACCGTTTAGAAGATATTACTGATTTAATATTGATTTTTTTGATAACTTAATAAGTTTTGGCCCTTTTCGGATGTATTCCGTGTTTTTTCAGTTTCAAAAGTATTTTTTTCGGAAATATTGGAAAATTTTGAGTTAAAATGACGCTGACAGCTTAAAGATTCGAGTGAAATTCTCTGCCTTAAAAGTATTTTGAAAAACAAGATACAAAATCCCACTATCAGGAACAATGATTTCTTCCAGTTATTTTTGGTGTATTGTGTTGAAAATGTGCATTCAACTCTTGCATATCGCCTAACAGTTTAATCCATTTAAACTGGATGTGTTTATACTGTGCATATTTTCTCTCTATTGCCGAACATCGCCACAGACATCAAACCGATGAGACAACTCGATTTCGAGATACACCTTTTTGAGAACTGCAAATGCAAGCTCCTCAATTAGCAAGATTCAAAAGAGCAAATTAAGCTTATTTTTCAGGGATGGTGATTGTGCGCAATAAAAAATAACATTATATGTTGGATATCATCAGTTTATTTTTATTCCTGTATTTTTATAAAATTATTGTTTACACAACTTTCTTAACAATATCGAATATTTTGGCATCATTGTCAGGACAGTTTGAATAAAGCTTTGCCTTTATTGTATTTTCTGATAGAGGAAGAAATGAGTGGAATTTTTGAGTTCCTTGAATTGTTTTTGCATTATATTGATTATTTAGCTGCAAAGACATATTTTCGTATTCTTCTGTAGTAGAATAACAAAATGACAACTTTGTAAGTTCTTCTTCTTTTCGTTTGTTTGCCCAATTAAACAACTCTCTTGCAGTCTTTATCGGGTGTTCGCGTTCTTTGGCTAAACTTGCTCTGGTAGCCATGCGTTTTATCGTACCTCCAATAGCATCGCATGGACCTTTTCCGTGCGATGTTGCGAAGAAATGCCATTCAGCGTCAATACCATACCTTGACTTAAATTTACAAAGGCTAGAAAAGTTTTTTCGGTTTTTATACTGTGCACCATCTGACATAAAATGATTTTTTTTTATGTTTTTAGTTTGATCAATTTGTAAAAAGTTTATCATTTTATCAATAAACAAATTAACAGCGACTGAATCATGTCTTAGTTCTTCAGAAATTATAATGAAGCTAAAATGTTTAATTTGCATATTTTCAGTATAATATATTACGAAAGGATGGATTGTGGCCTGTTGCACGTTCTAATGGTGTGATTGAACTTCATCCTGAAAAATGAAGCTGTAATTTTCAGAAAAGTCACAAATAGCTAAAAATTCACCATCTTGCAAGTTTTGTTTTGTAGTTTTCAAAAAATTGGATTGTTCGGTTTTTACAAAATCATGCGGAATCAAACTTTCTAATTTTGAGCTGAAAAATGAAACAAACTCATCGGTTTGCTTTACAATAGTTTCTAAATCACATCTGTCAATGGTAACCCATTGTTCGAATGAAAGCTTTTCAACAAAGTTTTCTTCCAGTTGTTTCAATAAACTGTCTTCTAAAACTGAGGTATCTGGGCAGTTTTTACATCTTCGTAGATGGCAATGAGTTGTCTTATTTTCGCAAAGTAATCTATTCGTTAATGTTTTTAGATCATTCAAGACATTGTATTTTTTTTAAGCTATGTAGAATTAAATTGACATTTTCATGCGTAGTGCAAACGCAAACATTATGTGTTCCTGTGATAGTCAATAGTTTACATTGCCTTGGCCGGAGGCTTGCAAATGATGAAACCCCTATTTTTACATTGACGTACATTTCATTAAAGCGATTAAAAGCTTCTCTCAATGTCATCATTAACAATCTTTTCTGAACAGCTAATCTCTTATTTCCTGTCTTTACGCTAACAAAATCTCTTTGGCCTGGCATTGCACGGCTTATATCATCGTCCTCAAAAAAATTCAAAACCAGTTCTTTTGTTTCATTACTCAAAGCTTTTCCAGAGCTTGAACCTTGAGATGAATCAAATACATTATCTCTTTCCTTTCTTGCATCTGATGCCATATTTCTACTGGTTTTAAATTCGTCTAAAATTTTTTGTACTGACCATGATTTTGGTAACAATGATAAAATTGATAGTTTTTCTTGCCTTGTGGCTGAATTTAAAAATTTAATTTTCATATTTTCTATGACTTCATCAAACTCGTTTGCTTTTTCTGTTTTAGCGTCTAATTTAAAAAGATTTCTTAGTACACCTTCGACGATTTCAGCGCACTTTTTTTCAGGATAGTGAACATTTTTAACCTTACCTAAATCTATAGGTGAAACACGAATAGCTGCTATTCCTCGGTTGAATATTTCGACGTCTACAGGCATCGTGAAGTCTTCATTTGATTGAATTGTGCTTAGCGTTGACGCTGATGGTATCATGACCAAACTTTCATAGCTTTGCGAATCAGGTACATCAGGTATGGTCTAAACAGTTGGCATCCTTGAGCCGCCGGCTACGCTTTGTTCTTCGTTTTGGGTGAGGTGAGCTCTTGAATCAATATGTAGACGGCAAGACGAACAAATACGAAAATCCTTGGTGTTCAGTGTGGATACCTTGGAAAATCCAATTGATTTTATTTTTTTGATGATACCATCCGTGAGATATCGCAGCTCTTTCGAACACTGAATGTCTTTGAATGGGCGAATACATCTTATTTTACTCATTTTGTAATCTGTAACATAGAAAATATTTTCCAATTGTTAGTTTTGTACGAAAATATCACAAAACATATAATTAAAATGTGTATTTAAAACTTATCTTTGCACCAAAACGTGTTACACTTTCCTTTACAATTATTATGTTATCAAACAACACTGGATCTCGTTCAAAAACACAGGATTATGAGCTGAAATTACTATAATCACTATGCTACTAGCAACCTTTCTGCATTTACTGTTTGGTAGATACTGGATGAATTCAGAACCGAGTCAGACATTATTATACAGCTCACGGGTAGAAATCATAGAATGCTGGGTAAAGACTGTTGGAAGATAGGTAGAGTTGAACGCTCAGGTATCGTCGAACCTTCAGGTACGAGTTTGGAGAGTTGGAGCGAGGTAGATTTGCTGGCGTAGGTATATTGTTATTGAAGAAGATTGTAAATTGTATATACCTGGAATGAATAAAGAGTGCGGCGGTTGTTGATTGAGGTATCAGTCGGCAGCCGTCTAGTTTGATGGAAGGTGGCTAAGACTGCGTTCTTTTTATTTATTATTATGAAACGGTCATCGACGGAGCTAGCCTCGTTATGGCCAGCGTGGCCATGGTGGACTAGTTCCAACAAAGACCATGTTAACAATCACCAACTGTACGTAGTACAGCTAACTGGTATCTAATTACCTGTATCTAATACTTGTTAGCACGTTTTCAGCACAACGCACCAAAAATCACTTGAAGAAATCATTGTTCCTGATAGTGGGATTTTGTAACTTGTTTTTCAAAATACTTTTAAGGCAGAGAATTTCACTCAAATCTTTAAGCTGTCAGCGTCATTTTAACTCAAAATTTTTCAATCTTTCCGAAAAAAATACTTTTGAAACTGGAAAAATACGGAGTACATCCGAAAAGGGCCAAAACTTATTAAGTTATCAAAAAAATTAATATTAAATCAGTAATATCTTCTAAACGGTGCATCTTAGAAAAAAATTAACCCGCACTTTTTGCTTGCAAATTTGATGTTTTTTCATAAAATTAGAGTGACAAACTTTTTTGACTTTTCTTAATAGGTTTTTTGAAAATTTTAATTTTTTTTTAAATTTTTTTTGCATTGTAACCTTTTTTTCTCCAGAACAACCTACTGTGCGCTAGATAGCATTTTCAGTCAGCTATAACATAAAGATAATTAAAAAATTATTGACATGTAACTTTTAAGGGAATTTATATTTATATATTTTAGTTCAAAACACAAAAACCAAACTTTTTTTTACCGTGCATATTGTCTACATATAGCACCAACAATTGTCTAAAACTTCGCCGAAGACACCAAACCAATCGGACAAACCGTTTCCGAGATACAATTTTGTGAAGATATCATGTGCATTTTTCATAGGCCCTTCTCATAAGTAAGGCTAGATTCAAAATGGCGAACCAAGTATGCAAAACGGCGTTTTTCTTCCCCAAAAACTTGTATGCAAGGTTTCATGCAAATCAAAAAATACAAAAAATAAAAACTGGAAAAATTTCCCACTTGTTCGTGGAATCGCTCAACTGAGACTTTCCCGTCCACAGTGACGGCCGCAGGTTTGTTATCACAGGATGTCGACTCTCTCCACGGAATACATAAGTTATATCAAATTTCCGGCGAGCGTTGTGCTGGATTTTAAATGGTCGCTTATGCGCCCACACAATCCTGCCACCAAGGGAAATCTGGTAGATATGACCGGATACTGGTTTAATCAATTTGGCTGGAATCCAGTTTTGTTAGGATTTTTGTAATATATCAGATCACCATCCTCATGTTAGTGAATGGATCTTGTTTCTTTTTCATTTTACTATTGCATGCATTTTGGTTATCATCATAAAACTCTGTTAAATTATTTTTAAAATTAGTCTTAGGATTAATCAAATTCAATAGGGGTTCAGGCTTGTACGGAAGCAAACGCTCCGAAGGAAATTTCCTATCATTTTCAAGACAAATGTTCCTGTAATTAAAAAGGAAATATGATATATGTTCTTCTGTGTCCAATCTGTTGATTTCGTTATCCACAAGAAACTTTTTCAGCACATCCTTAGCCAAACGCACTGTCCTCTGCACTTGGCCGTTGCATTCAGGGTAATAAGGAGGGCTTTTCATGACATTGATTCCTTGCCTCTTGGTAAAGCTGTCCACTACGATAAAAAAAAACTCTTTCAAAATAGAAAAAAAATCAGTACGTTAATGGTTTTTTGGTGGGTATCCAGTGGGAATAAGGCTCAGGTTTACCTTTGTTACTGCATTCAGCTGGTTACAAATGTGATAAGATTAAACATACCTCTCTATATCACCATTTATGCCGAACCAGTAAACCTTGCGTTGCGAGTTGCTTTATTATGAGTATGCAGTGATTTGAATGCAATAATTTAAGTACTTTATCTTTCATCCTTACAGGAACTACCACCCTGTTTTGAAATAAAACGCAACAATTCCCTTCCTCAAGTTCTAGATGCAATGAATATACATCTGAAACATTTTTCTTAACGGTTAGCCCAGCCGTTGTTATAAAATTGATTTTTTTAATCAGTTCGTTTTTTTATTAGGCTCAGGCGTGTGTAACACTTTGTGGAGCCGATATTCAATATTGTAGTTAACAATTTTTCTTTTTCGATTTTAGCAAAGTGGGGTGCCAATTACTCGTGGCTAGCTCGAGGTTAATGGGTCACATTATTGTTTGGAAGGGGCTAGGCAGGTAACTTATTTCAGGTAGTTGTTGCTGCTCATAGTTGCGACATCTACCAGAACCTCGGTCCCTGTAGTCCCTTACAGGAACTAAGCTGCAGATGGGTGACCACAGCTTGCTGGTCAGGTACAAGTAGCACGGAAACAAAAGGATAATATAACTGGAACACAATGGCAGGGAATTTACTAGAGTGAAAGGGAGGGGGTGATGACATTACACTCTTAGATCAGACAAACAAAGAAATTCGTAAATCGCTTGCATGTAGGGAAGATCACGCATTCCCAAAACATCTCTTACTTCGCGGAAGGGTTGTCTACCTCGGGCCACAAGGGTATCCAATAGTCGTGCTCTGGAGGCATCATTATCCGGGCAATGCCAAACTGCGTGAGCGATGTGAACTGTTTTCATCGACTGGAGGGCCTCAATAGAACTGAGACTATCCGAGAAGATGAAATAATGGTCTATGGGCATGTCGGAAATTATCCCCAATGCGAAATTGATTGCTGCCAGCTCAGCAACATATACGGAACAAGGTTCCTGAAGTTTCCGGAAGGCAGATGAGTATTCATTGTAAACACCGAAACCTGTGGATCCATCAATGCGTGACCCATCAGTGAAAATTCTTCTATTGCAATTGACATGTTGGTACTTTTCGATGAAAATATGGGAATTAAAATAGGTCGAAGTTGATCTGGAACTCCTTGAATAGCCTGTTTCATGGAGAGATCATAGTCAATGGAGGAACTGTGATAAGGAAAGCGTACACTAGGAGGGTTATAGCATGGAAGACTAATATCGGATGACATATAGTTAATATAGATTCGTAAGAATCTTGATTGGGTACTCAATTCGAGCATTTCTTCGAAGTTTTCAATCACAAGGTTGTTACTGATTCCACACTTGATCAGTATTCTAGATGAGAGCTCCCAGAAGCGGTACTGTAAGGGTTTTACTGCTGCCAGAACCTCCAGGCTCATATTATGCGTTGAATGCATACAGCCAAGGGCAATACGTAGACAACGATATTGAATGCGTTCCAATTTGATGAGGTGGCTATTTCTTGCCGAGAGGAAACAAAAAAAAACCATATTCGAGAACTGAAAGAGTAGTTGTTTTATAGAGTTTAATAAGGTCTTCCGGGTGAGCACCCCAACATGTCCCGGATATTGATCTAAGAAAATTGATCCTTTGTTGACATTTCTGTTTTAAATACGCAAAGTGATTACTCCAAGTGCATTTCGAATCAAACATGACTCCAAGGTATTTGAAGGTCAAAGATTGGGTAATGTCTCTTCCCAACAGCTTGAGACGCAGTTGGGCAGGGAACCGCTTTCTAGTAATCACTACCAATTCGGTTTTATGCGGTGAAAACTCGATCCCCAAATTTCTGGCCCAGATGGACAGATTATCTAGGGAATTTTGCAATGGCCTTTGCAAGATTTCCGCACGTGGACCTCTAAAGGAGATCACAGCATCGTCTGCAAGTTGTCTTAGCGTGCATCTATTTTCCAAGTAGTTATCAATATCTTTAACATAAAAATTATAAAGCAAGGGACTTGAACATGAGCCTAGGGGTAAGCCCATGTAGCTAATTCTGGAAGTTGTCAGTTGACCTAGATTAAAGGTCATTTGTTTTTCTGACAGTAAATTATACAAAAAGTTATTTAAAATTCCTGGTAATCCACTCTGTGCAGATTATCTGCCAGTATATCTGTGGAAACTGAATTATATCTATGAAAACTGAATAATTAAGGTTTATAGCGCACACAATAAACAATCATGGAGCGAAAAACTAGTATGGCGTAGCACTTTGCGAACTCTTGTGTAGCGTGCGCAAGAAGTGCGGTGGTATTAGTGTCTTGAGCGAATTTTGCTCATATCACTAATATTGTTGTGGCTACTGGGCCAGACCTTATATAGACGCCATGGCCAAAAACAGAACGGTAATAGCATTGGTTGTGTTTGAGAGGGAATATCATATGACAATAGGTGGTCGTATGTATGTATGGAAGATGCACAAAGTAGAAACGTTTGATCTTTGGCTTCAAAAATATTCAAACCCAATTCTTTATATATATATATATATATATATATATATATATATATATATATATATATATATATATATATATATATATATATATATATATATATATATATATATATATATATATATATATATATATATATATATATATATATATATATATATATATATATATATATATATATATATATATATATATATATATATATATATATATATATATATATATATATATATATATATATATATATATATATATATATATATATATATATATATATATATAATATATATATATATATATATATATATATATATATATATATATATATATATATATATATATATATATATATATATATATATATATATATATATATATATATATATATATATATATATATATATATATATATATATATATATATATATATATATATATATATATATATATATATATATATATATATATATATATATATATATATATATATATAAATGTATATATATACATTATATATATATATATATATATATATATATATATATATATATATATATATATATATATAATATATATATATATATATATATATATATATATATATATATATATATATATATATATATATAATATTATATATATATATATATATATATATATATATATATATATATATATATATATATATATATATATATATATATATATATATATATATATATATATATATATATATATATATATATATATATATATATATACTATATATATATTTATATATACAAGAGTCTGATTGGGCTCTTCCGCTGCCGTCGCCGTTCCACGTCCGATATTACTGCGTTCGAGCCTCAAGGATCCTCAAAACACCCGCGGGCCTCACCGTGGAAGCTCAGCCAATAGAGTCCACTCACCGCTGTTACTGTGAAGGAGGGACGAAGTGACTGCCAAGGACCATCTACGGTGAGCAGTTGGTCCGGTGCTCTGTCACCACCTTCGCCCACTGTGGTAAAACGAGCTAACGAATGGCTTGCAGGTAAGCCGAAATTTACAATTGGCGCACAAACTAAAAAACACATAGTGTAGTATATTGGCCATACCTTTATCAACAACCTTGGAATCTTTGGAAGCAGGACTACCTCTGGTACGATTCATCTTGGCTTGAACGTGTGTGTGGTGAGGGGATTCGAGTGAGAACCAGCGAACGAGAAGGACGCTATACGACAACCTGGCGACTTGGTGGGATAAATTTGCGACAAAATAAAATAAAATGGTAAGCATTATGATCAGTCGAAAAATATAGAGAATTCTGGTAAATGATGCATGGCAGTAGTGACTAATGTTTACTGTAAATAAAAAGAATTTCAATTCGTAGAAAAGACTTGAAGAAACATTGGTGGCAGGTGTGAAAATTTCTGACAAGGCAAAATGGCGGTTTGCAACAAGCGCATAAAAAAAAAAGAACTTGGGTCGAAGTGGCGCATGGTATGGCTGACAAATGTTAATTTATCTGAGGATTACGGGAATCAATAGGGTTCCTCGAGTTTTTGCGGAAACTGGCAGGTGTTTCCCATTGTAAGGCGGAATTCTTGTGGATTTCCCAGAAAATTGGCGAAAATCTTAGGGATTTTTCACGTAAAGCTTAAAACCGGTAGGTTTGCTTTGGAGTGGCAAATCGATTGGATTTTCCAGTGAATGATGAAAAGGCGAAAATTAGTAGAATTTTCCATGCATGAAAAAAAAGGCTGCGGAGAAATGGAATTATGTATAGCTCTTTCTGTGTAAAAGAAATTTGAGTAGTAGCTGAAAGATACTTGTGTTTGTTTCAATTTTAGATGGAAGAATCACGGCCGGTGCCACCGTTCAGGTGCAGTCAGATCGAAACGAGCAAGTTGGCAAAAGAATGGCGATCTTGGAGGCAGTCGCTGGATTGCTACTTTGCTGCGTATGGCATAACAGACCAACAAGTTATGAAGGCAAAGCTACTGCACATTGGTGGACCAGCGTTACAAACTGTTTTCAAGAACCTGAAAGATCGTGACCATATGCCTGTAGTTTCTCTGGTCCCAAAATGGTACGATGTAGCAGTCGATAAGCTTGACGAATTCTTTGAGCCTCGTCATCAGACTACCTCGGAGCGCCCCAAGCTACGACAGCTCAAACAAAAATCTGGAGAAAGGTTCGCTGATTTCATCATCGAACGGTTTCGAACGATATGGACATGAGATTGGAGTGATCTTAACTGAAATCTACCTTACGGATGCGGTGGTAGAGGGATGCATGTCAAACGAAGTTAGGAGAAGGATTTTGCTCAAGGACTTGCCGTTCGCCGATATTGAAGCCCTGGGAATATCGTTGGAAGGCGTGGATCAACAAATTGAGGAAATAAACACAAATGAGCCACCACCGAAGATTTGTAGGGTGGTGCAATCAAAACAACAACGATTCCCGAAGTCCAAAGATATGTCGGCGAAATTCATGCCAATTCGGGATAAAACGTGTTATAATTGCGGTCGTCTGGGTCATTTGGCCGCGTCTCATTTGTGCCCAGCTCGTAACAAACAGTGCAGAAACTGCCAGATTTATGGACACTTCGAACGTTTGTGCCGCAAACAGAAACAACGACCCCTTCCGGATCAAGACAGCAAGCAAGTTAGAGCGGTAGAGAATGAACGACCGACTTCCAACGACGGTAATAACTTGAAAGAGGAGACTGGACAGGACAAAGTATACTATGCTTTCTATTCAGGCAACGAAAGCAACGTTGTGACTTGCGTCATCGGTGGTATTGACTTAGAAATGCTGGTAGACTCTGGCGCTGACGCTAATCTGATCAGCAAAGCATGCTG
The DNA here is from genome assembly GCA_024533555.2 of Aedes koreicus. NCBI lineage: Eukaryota > Metazoa > Arthropoda > Insecta > Diptera > Culicidae > Aedes > Aedes koreicus. The sequence goes on along the minus strand of JAHHFK020004058.1, from coordinate 60,379 downwards.
GTCGGAACTGAAAGATAAACGGGTACAGTTGATGTCCTCCACAAAAGGAAGTACCAGGATCCTCAAGGCTTATGGAAGTGATCAACCGTTGATGATTTTGGGATCTTTTGTCGCTGAGATAGAGGTAGGCAAAGGTCGAACGCGCGCTGAATTCCTTGTGGTAGAAGGTGGACAGCGTTGCCTTCTCGGTGACACGACTGCCAAACAATTAGGCATTCTGAAAGTTGGGCTAAATATCAACCGTGTGGGTGATGCATCACCATTTCCGACAATCAAGGGTGTTAAAGCGTCCATCCACATGGACCCCGACGTCGTTCCTGTGTTTCAACCTATGCGCCGCCTTCCTTTACCTCTTGAAGCAGCTACTAACAGAAAATTGGACGAGTTACTTCAGCGTGACATTATTGAGCCAAAAGTAGGGCCTACCAGGTGGGTGTCACCACTAGTTGTGGTAGGTAAGGCAAACGGTGAGGTTCGGTTGTGCCTTGACCTTCGTCGTGTGAACGAAGCGGTGTTAAGAGAGCATCACCCTATGCCAGTTGTGGATGACTACATTGCGCGGTTGGGTAGAGGTAGAATCTGGAGCAAACTGGACATTAGAGAGGCCTTCCTGCAAATCGAACTCGAAGACGAATCCAAGGATGTTACCACCTTCATCACGGGAAGAGGACTATTTCGTTTTAAACGGTTGCCATTCGGACTAGTGACGGCTCCGGAGCTTTTCCAAAAAGCTATGGATGAGATGCTATCCGGATGCGAGGGAGTAGCTTGGTACCTTGACGACGTCATTATCGAAGGGAAAGATCTGGAGGAGCATGATGTACGCCTTAATGAGGTAATGTAAAAAGCTTTAATTTGACGATGAAGTTAATAATAATAAAAAGAAAACTTAAATGCTGTCGGTGTTTTATTTGGTATAAGATGATTACCTTACTAGATATGCGTTATTTCAGGTGTTGTCCCGTTTGAAAAGTCGAAATGTTGCCTTAAACTGGGATAAATGTCAGTTTAGAGTCACCGAACTAGAGTTTCTGGGACACAAAATCAGCGCCAACGTTATCAGACCATCGGATACGAAGCTGCAAACCCTACTATCATTCCGGGAACCTAAAAATGAACCAGAGCTCCGCAGTTTCCTTGGTTTAGCCAACTACATGAACAAATTCATACCTAAATTGGCCACCATAGATCAGCCGTTACGGAAACTACTGGCAAAGGACGTCAAATTTGATTGGTCAAAAGAACAAGACGATTCCTTTAAGAATATCAAAGCGGCCTTATATAACTCTAGAGGTTTGGGGTTCTATAAATTAGAAGACCGAACTGCTGTAATTGCTGATGCAAGTCCGCATGGGCTTGGAGCACTGCTAGTTCAGTACAACAAAGACAACGAGCACCGTGTGGTCAGTTTCGCCTCCAAATCGTTGACTGAAACAGAACGTAGATACTGCCAGACAGAAAAAGAAGCGCTAGCAATTGTCTGGGCAGTAGAACGTTTTAAGTTTGATTTGTTAGGGAGATCTTTCGATATCATGACTGATTGCAAAGCGTTATCGTTTTTATTTGCAAAACGTTCAAAGCCTTGCGCGCGAATCGAACGATGGGTTTTGAGGTTGCAAACATTCGATTACAGGGTTATACACATTGCTGGTAAGGAAAATGTGGCTGACTCTCTCTCTCGCTTAGCACTTCAGGAGCCTAGACCCTTCGACGTGAATGAAGAAATAATGGTCCGAGAAGTAACGATGTCAGCTTTGTCTTCAACTGCCCTCACGTGGAATGATATAAAAGAAGCTTCACTATCGGACCCTGAAATCAAAAACATATTAGAACTATTATTCAACGGTAAGCAAGATAACCTACCGATTCAATACCGGGTGTTGGCAAATGAACTATGTCAGTTTGAAGATGTTTTGCTTAGAGGAGACCGTATTGTAGTTCCTAGAATCCTTAGGAATAGGCTTTTGTCTGCTGCTCATGATGGTCACCCGGGGATAACCATGATGAAGAATCATTTGAGGTCAAATGTGTGGTGGCCTAAAATGGATGCGGATGTCGAGCAATTCGTAAAAAGCTGTAGGGGTTGTACATTGGTAGCAGCACCAGATCCACCGGAACCAATGATCCGGAGCCAACTTCCTTCGTATCCGTGGCATACACTGGCTGTTGATCTCCTTGGCCCATTACCGGAAGGACAAAGTTTGTTTGTGGTCATCGATTATTACTCTCGAGTCATTGAAGTTTGCGAAATGCAATCTACTACTTCACAGGATGTGATTAGAGAGTTGGCTATTATGTTCGGGAGGTATGGAGTCCCTTCTTTCATAAAGGCAGATAATGCTCCTCAGTTTAGTACAGACTGTGAGGAGATAAAAAAAGTTCTCTGAGGCTACTGGTTTCAAAATTCTAAATACCATCCCTTATTGGCCACAGTTCAACGGAGAAGTGGAACGGCAGAATAGGTCGATTCTAAAACGACTCCGCATCGCTCAAGAACTGGGGTTAGATTGGCGGAAAGAATTGCGTGATTATCTATTAACGTATCACTCGACAAAGCATCCCTCAACAGGGAAATCACCCGGCGAATTGATGTTTGGTAGACGTATCAAAAGTAAGGTTCCATCAATCATGATATTTAACGAGGATGGTTCAGTTCGGGATAGGGACGCTGTGGTCAAACACAAGGGAAAAGAGTATGGAGATAAGAAGAGAAATGCCAAAGATTCCGAAATTAAGGAGGGTGATATCGTATTGGCCAAACGAATGAGAAAGATCAATAAACTGGTTACGAATTTCAGTAACGAGGAGTTCGTCGTTCAAAGCAAAGTGGGGACTGACACAATAATCAAATCTACAAAATCTGGTAAGGAGTACAGGCGCAGTTCAGCGCATTTGAAAAAAGTTTTGGAGCGATGTCAAGATGATGACGGTGCTTCTGAAACAGTTCTCCCACAGATCCAGGAGGGGGGTTCTACATCTGGAGATGTTCCTATTAAAAGGATGAGGAAAGCTCCAACTAAGCATGATGATTATATCCCACATTAAAGGGTGAAATTCGACAAGATAAAATTTGGATCATACAAAAATAAATCATTGCTAATCTATAACGCATTTTTATTCCTAAGGGGGGATTGTAGTATATTGGCCATACCTTTATCAACAACCTTGGAATCTTTGGAAACAGGACTACCTCTGGTACGATTCATCTTGGCTTGAACGTGTGTGTGGTGAGGGGATTCGAGTGAGAACCAGCGAACGAGAAGGACGCTATACGACACATAGGTAAAAATATTCTTACGAAATAAATTTCTTACGAGAGCATGGTACTTCCACCTGGGGGTTAGTCACTCGGCCACCATGTGGTAACACCATCAAAAACACAATCCGACACACTTCGCCCACATTCGCCACCTATTGAAAGATTGTCACTTACACGAATCGATTATTTGTTTTCACACTGTTTTGTTTCTCTCTTGCTTGCACTGATGTGATTCAGATGTTTGGAGAATGTGCGTGGATTGAACGTCAAAAAAATCCATGGTTGCCAAATAGCAAAAATTTTCAATTGTAGTATTGCCAGATATGTTGTAACACCTCCCGACACACCGAAACACAAGCACAACGTGGCAGAGAGGCTAACCCCCTGATTTCCACCAAAGTTGGATTTGGGTGGAAAAAAACAGTGATGAGGTTTTTCGAAATATTCGTGATTCGTTTAGTATTATTTTGTAGCCTTTATGATTTTCAGTCGCTGAATCATTTTATTTCTCTCTCTATGCACCGATTTGTCGCCATCTTGGGCCTCTTTGTTCTCTGAGCGAGGTTTTCAGACGTCTAAGTTAATTTGGGTTGGTATTCGCAACATTTGAACACCTAAAATCATAGGGGATAGTCAATGAATGAAAAAGGGGTTATTACCGAATTCATACTTTACTGAACAGGTTTCAACTGGTTTTAATTCAGCTTCACATTTTGAATCATTATTCGGTTAACTCATCAGCTTGGCACGCAAACCGTTGACGTTGACGTTGACGGAGTTCAATGCGACGTATCTGCATCCACGCGTAGACTATCTGCCTCTCGATCGATGAAGTCGTCTTGTGAGATGAATAATTAGTTATGAAGAGGTGTTTACAGGAATTAGATGCTTTATATGAATTTTCCATCGGAGATAGTGTTGAAAGCGAACAATAGAGAAAACGAAGATGAAGAAAAAATTATACTGGATACTGGCTCTGCTGATTTATCCGAATAAAGCCCCGATCTGGCAGTACTTCTCAAAAGGTACACGAGAATCAGCACGGATGGTCTTTTTCGGGACAAACATGTCAATGACATAAGCCAAGACATGTGAAAACGTTTGTGCAGCATGGTTGACATCTCCGGGATCTAGAATGCGCTCCCATTCTAACTGAGACAAAAAAATGTCTATACTTTGGTGGTCGGCCCTTCGGAAGTCGTACGACACAACAGTTGAAGTGCGGACGAAATCCTGAGCAACGTTGTTCGCAACTGTAACAAGCAGAGGTGGATGATGTGGAACAAACTGTACTAATGGCGTGTGTGCCATGCAGATGGAAGGAGCCGTTTCGCAGCAGCTTACAAAGCAAAGATCCAGGGAGCGATCATTCTCGTTCGTCACGCCGTTGATTTGAGTGAGAGTCGCGATGCTATAGCTGTCAAAAAGTTTAGTCGCTGCTGAGTGGAAAGACGAGAGCTCATAATCAGAGCAGTAGAACCCGCTATGGATTTTAGTCCAGGCAATGTTCGCCAGATTAAATTCGCCCAGAACCATTATTTCGTCACATGGAGCTGCATTTTCTGATAAGAAAGAGATTGAGCGACAATGAGTGTCGATGAGATCAATGTCTCGAGTTCGATCCAGAGGTATGTAGACTGCGCAATTGAACAGGTGCCAATCCCCAAGCTTAATAGCTATCAAAACTTGTTCGAGCGTGTTCCAAGAGTAGTCATCGATGGCTCTGACTTTTAGCGTGGAACTAACTGCGATAAGTACAACACCTCCAGTAGTTTTCCTGCTATTTTTTGAATTGCGGTCGCAGCGGAACAATTCGTACCCTTCTCCAAAAACATGATCAGAAAGGGTTCGAGACTGGAGCCATGTCTCAGTTAGGACTATGATGACGTAGCACTAATCCGAGGCTGCTAAGCGATAGTCGTCAATAAGGCTGTGCATTCCACCAACGTTTTGATAACAGACAGCGATGTCCGCTCTCAGTCGTCCGGGGATAGTTAACCTAGAAGTTGGGACACTGTCAGGTACTAAAACGTTTGAGGGCAGATCATACTTGCCGATGTTTGGAGCTCAAAAGACCCCTTTTCCAACACCAAGCACAGGGCCGGCACGGCTGTTGGTCGCTGGCAGGAATGGCTCGACTGTATTGGGGGAATCAGGGACTTCCTCAGTACTGGCGGCATATATGCGTCCCGGTGAAGAGCTGGAGAAAGGCCAAGATCGTTGCAAAACGGGGGCTTCCCTGAGACTTGAGGTAAGTGTGCGTCCCGATGTCCAAGTAGCAGAAGCTGGCTGAGCGAGGGGTGTCGAAGTTTGACTAGAAGCGGCGAATTGATCAGTGCATGAAATATCAGAAATAATAGCGTACTTGCCTGAAGTCGGAGTTCGGAAGGCCCCGTCTCCCAGCTCAAGCGCAGGACCGGGACGGCTGTTGGTCGCTGGCAGCGGAGGCTCGACTGCGATGAAAGGAATAGGGGCTTCCTTAAGGTTTGGGGCAAGTTTGCGTCCTGGTGTCCAAACTGAAGATGAGTGTATTTGGTTTGAAGAAAGTTGAAGGATGGGAGCTCCGTTGAGTTTATCATTGACTATTCCATTGATACGACCTCTTCCACTGAGAGACTCAGTGGATCGTTGGGTGCGGCAGCAGATGGTGGTCGCCAAAAAATTTCGCTGGATCTATTGTCCGAGAATTCCAGGTACACAACACCTTTCGGCCATGTTGAGGTTCCTAACGCTTTAGGTTTCAGATCCATTCGTATATCAATTTTCAAGGAAACGAAAGATAGTGTACTTTTGTCTTTACCTTTCGCTACTAGTCGGATAACTTGAACGTCCGTTACCCAGGCGTTTCTGTGCTAGTGCACAAATCTGTTTAGCTGTGACTTCTTTTGAGATCCGAGACAGATATAACCAGAGCTTTGGTTGAGCTGACGGGACAGTGGCAATACCAATAGATGGAGAAGGCGTGCTACCAGTTCCAAATAACAGAGGTGGTTGGTTATTTGGGACTGACTTGACAGCTGTGCTGAACAGCCTCCGGCTTCTAGTAATTCTTGGGTCGCTGCCAACGCGCTTGGATGATTTCGGAGTGCAAGAGCTAGAGTTGACTAACTTAGCGAAATTCGTACGGATCTCGGCTTTCAATTCTTCCATTATATCCGACTTCAATTGCATCATGCCATCACTATGGGAGTTGATTGCTTGTACCTGACCAGCCTCGTAGGCGAATATCCTTCATTAATGTTATATACGATGGACAGAACCAAAACACTTGATGATTTCTCATCACTGATTCGATCACATCAGACGCCACTCCACAGCAACGAGGATGGAAAATTGCCTTGCAAAATCCTTGACATTCAATTTGAATTCCACCGATGTCACCAGCACAAGAGTGGCACACGAGGGACATTTTGCGCGTGGGTCCTTTTCAACCGTTAAGGCCTGAACGCAATATGGACGGAAACGGAACGGCAACGGAATGCGGAAACGTCGCGGTTTGTACTAAAAAAGAAGCCGCCGCCTCAGCCGCTATTTCTACATGCAATGATTAGCGGTAAGTGCGGCATATTTGACGTTGACGTTTGTTTGTTTTTGGAATGGCAAAGTAAAAAGCAAGTGACATGGGTTTAAGCTCTGTGGAAAGTTGAAATTAAACACCTATAGTGAAATGGCAGCTAATATTATCTCTGCAATTCGTGCTATTCATGTCGTGCGACGCGTACAAGAGCTTCGGAATGAGCAAAATGAACGACGTTGGTGGGTGAGACCGGCGAATCAGCATAGAACAACAGAAGGTTTTTACGAAACTGCCTACCCGTTGATGAGGGAAAAAGACCCGGAATACTTTTTTCGTTGCACCAGGATGTCACCAAACATCTTTGATGCACTTCTTGGAAAAATCAGACACCGACTTGAAAAAAATTCAATCTGTACACCAATTTCACCGGAGTGATGACTGTTTTTAACTTTGATGTAATGCGATAAACTTTTCCTCGAACTTTCTAAATTAATCTAAATGTACGTCTTATTCTATTACAGGTATTTATCTGATGGATCCAGCATCTTTTACTGTTCTCGTTTATTCCGACTTGGTGTAACAACAGTCAGGGAAATAACGCAAGAAGTTACTAAAGTATTGTGGGATGAACTGAAAGAAGAATATCTGCCTGAAGTAAGCCAGCAGAAATGGTGGGAATATAGCACGGAATTTGAGACCCGCTGGAATTTACCACATTGTTGTGCAGCCTTTGACTGAAAACATGTGACCATAACGTGCCCACCAAATTCAGGATCGATGTTTTACTACTACAAAAAGCAGTATTCCATAGTGCTGATGGCGATGTGCGATGCACATTACAATTTTATTGGCGTAGATATAGGGGCCTACGGTGGCAATGCCGACGGTAGTGTATTCACCAATAGCGCCTTTGGACATCGCTTACTACATGGAGAACTTAACTTACCTGACCCAGATGATGTACACAATGTGGGAATAATTCCGTATTTTATTGTCGGAGATGCAGCGTTTCCACTGAAACAAAATTTAATGCGACCATATCCAGGGAGGAACCTCGAAGCTATACAGGAAAATTTCAACTATAGGCTAAGCAGAGCACGCAGGACAATCGAAAATGCCTTTGGTATTTTGGCGGCTCGCTGGAGAATCTTGTTGGCACCGCTTCATTTACAGCCAACAGCTGCTGAAAATATTGTTAAAGCCTCCGTTGTGCTGCACAACTTCGTGAAAAGTCAAGAGGGAAATCAGTATGCGCCTCAACTCTTCGTCGATCAAATAGGGGAAAATGGTGAAATAATCGCACCAGGCGAATGGCGTTCAGAGATTGACCCTCTCACTGGAATCAATGGCGATTTTATTCAGCGAGGGAATAATTCAAGCCGAAATGCTTATCACGTGCGAGACACCTTAGCAAAATACATGTATGAAACACGATTCTGCTAGTTTAAGTGTCACTATTATATGTACTTCAATGAAATAAATAATTCAAACCAGTGAATGAATTTATTTGTATAAGGTACTGAGAAACGCGATGCGATTATTTTTAAGATGTTGATAGCGCGGATACAAATTACCAATAAACGAGCAGCTAATAATTTTAATGTTGAATGTTTTCCCGGAGAGCTAAAACGAATTCGTTTTTGATTAAGTTCCAACCTAGATCGGGTATCAAGATTGGGTGTGCTTGTTGTGTGTTAAGCTTCTGGGTATTTGTCTTTATTTATAACTCGTATCGGGTTGAGGTTTGCACAGGCCATTATTTTGGGTATCGGCTGTTGGAACTGGTTCAAAAACGAATTCGCTATTTGACAGATAACCCCGTTTCTTTTTTTCTATACCATTTTTGCCATCACTACTACAGAAAATAGATCAATGCTAGACAAAATAGTCAGAAGGTCGAAAGTAACATTTGTAAACAATGACTTCTAGCGTATTTTTCTGGGATCTGATTGCTCCCACAAATAAAATAGCAACATTAAGAGATACAGGGAGTTATTACCTTCCCGTCGGTAGTAGATTTGGATGTTAGAAACATGGCATTTCCAGGAAATTTACGTTTTGAGTCATTGTTTACAATTGTTACTTTGGACCGTTTGACGATTTTCTCTAGAATGCATGTTTTGGAGCATGTTTTGAAATTGGCGAATTTTTGTAGGTAAGAGCAAGATTGCAGAAGGCTTGACACTAAAAAATATGGTCAAATTTAAATGAATCTGAAATAAAGATATATGAGGGAAAAATTGTGATTTCTTACAAACAATCAGCATCAGAAATTAAAGTTTTCAAAAAATATATATGTATATTTGGGGCAAAGCATCGTCAGTGCCTTCCAGAAAGCACACCAACCTCACAATGAAAATGCATTGGACGCGGTCAATTGATTTAATTCATTGGTGAACTCCAAAGCTACCCAGAGTAATCTGAAAAGACTTCTAATCTACATGAATATCGAGTAGAGTATTCACTCTAGAAATGAATTCTACTTCCAAATCTCGAGCAACTTGTAATGGAAGCATTTCCATCCTGTCAATAAGATATGCTCCAAATGAAGCATGCCGTTTTTCTTTATTTTTGTCCGGAACTGTAACCATGTTCTGTACCTCGTCCAGAATCGTATGGATCCTGTCGTCGATGTCTGCTTTCCTTCTCTTCCTACTTGGAACCTTCAGTGACTCGTCCAACTCTGTCTCGTCGAGAACGATTTCCTCGAGTACTACTTCCGGAAATGTAGATGGTCCAGCCTCTGGTTCAAAATCTAGATCCGAATGTTTATATGACGAACCTTGCTCTGGAAAGCGGTAAGTTCCGGTTGTTCTGGATTTTAAAACATCGGTTAGTTTCTAAATGAATGAAAATTTACTTAAATAATGTACTTACGGTCGACTTTTACAATGAGCAGCAAGGAAGAGTAGTTCGTTATACAATGGCCAGTATGATTCGTGTACATTATCTTGTCCAGCACCAGAGTTAGACGTGCAGGTAACATCTCGGTGTTCTTTTACGAATCTGTCTCGTAGATTTTTCCACTTGTTCTTCACGAGTGATTTTTTCCGGTTTTGAACTGTAGCGAGAATACTGTGTCGAAAATGAAGATGGCGCGTCGTAGAACGATGCAATTGAATTCAGCAGTGCCTCTGATCACAACAACACAACAATAACACCGCAGTGAGCACAAAATGACCGAAACAAAAAAGGATTTTTCACCACTTTCACAGCGCAAAATATGCACTATAAAGAGTTTTTCACCGTGAACTTTACTTCGCGCAGGTAACTAACGTATTCAGTTAGCAGTACACCACAAATACAAATGGCTGGCCCACAATTGATGCATTGCGGATGCGTTTGCGTGAATTTGACAGTTTTCCCATAGATTTTCTGTCAAATTTACGTCAACGCATCCGCAATGTATCAATTGTGGGTCAGCCAAAACAATTAGCAACGGTCCGTAAGCGTACAGTTGAGCGATCGCAACAGTGCAAAAAAGTAAACAACATTCACACAAAAATAAACATTGGGTGGATCGGTTGGCAACATCACTTATACGTTTCCACAGGGATAAAATGAATCTCCTTCCAACAACAAGATTGAACAATTGGTCATAAGAGCGAGCTATCTAACATGAGTATGCCCCAATGGGCGGGGAGAAGAGCCCGCCCTCTATTCACAAACTGTTAGTAATGGGGAGTTGGCATTCCCACTCTCCCCATCCAAAGTGTTCGGGATGGTCCCTTCCATTCCCATGAAATATTTACATAATAGTGTTTCGTATCTATTATATATGATCTTCATTCGGTTGATCCTTAAATACAAGAAATGTTGCAAAGTGTTAAAGTGTAGAGTTCTGTGGTTCCGCGCTTAAGCAGGTTTTCGTTTGTTTTCAGCGGTAGCAGCAATTCACCAAAATCTTGCTTTGAGGGATCCTGAAAAAGTTTATTTAATCTATTGAAATTTTACAAAACTAACACTTATACATTTTAATTTACTGTTGCCATGATCACTATTTGCTGCTTGATGCTGATTTTATAGCAGCAATCCGCTTTTATTTTTGCTGGCCTAGAGTTAGGAAAACAGGGAAAAATTAATTGAAAGGGAGTTAAAGACAAATGGACATAAAGTCAATTAGCAATATATAAATCATCTATGAAGTAAAATCAATAAAACAATATTATCAAATATAATGATATTGTGAGTTATGATAAAGTAATGACAAAGATTGAACTGTAAAATCTTACCCAAGCCAAATGGCACACAGCGCTGCATGAACCAGATCAGCTCAAATTTGGTCAAATGTCCATTTGCAAACTGGAAATGAAAAATACATTCAGCAATAAGTGCAAAAGCCTACCCCAGATTCCGTTTCAGCTTCATGTTTTCAAGGCACTAGATACTTCTAAATCATAAGGGGAGAAGACAGGATCAAAATGATAATTGGACATATAAGTAATAATAATTATTGAAAAGTATATATAACCTACTAAATTAAAAAAATATTTTTATATTAATATATAAATCCCAAAACACAAGTAATGATAAAAATGGTAATGATGATGATAAAGATGAATGGTAATGGTAATGAATAAACTATGTCATATAAGATAATGTATACAGTGAAGCGATATTATAATATGAACTGAAAATTATATGTGTGCCGTCTGCTGTTTCGTTGCAATTAAAGACAAACTTGCACATCTATTGTGAACCAGAAAATTTAAACAAAGTATGACAGCCATGAGAAAAAAAATTAATTTTAATTTTCAAATTATTTTACAATACCTGATGATCTGGAAGACCTGAAATACATCATGCAAAAGACAGTACATCCCAAATTTCGATAACCTGAAACCAATTTATATGCAATAATATACTACCATATCATAACAACGAAACATGATAAAAAATGTATTTTGCCTCTATTTCCTGTAATGACCTTCCATGTTATTGAGGTGGATCAAAGGCAGGGATGATCTCAAAGTGCGCTGCTACTACGAAACTAACCTAATGTGAATAGTAAAAATCTCAATGTGACCTCCAGGCACACGATCCTCTGTAGCAGGTGGAAAAACTACTTGATGTGATATTTCCACAATGGAACTGACTCGTAGCTTCGAGTCTTGACCAAGAATCCCTACTGAGCCCTTGTGGCACGTCAAGCCGGCCAGTTCCGCGCAAGGGGAGAGCTTATTAGTAGAACGTTATTGGAAAACTAGGATATTAATAACTGAAACACTTTTTCAAACTATCACTTGTAAAATTATTTTGAATTTCACTAGTCGAATGCTCGACTTGAAGAGGACATCGTAGTAGGTCTAGTATTTAAACTAGATGTGTTTGTGTGTTAGAGACAGCAATCAACACTAACAACTTACACACATCACAAATACAAGAAATCAGAACGGCTAATATTCCTTACAGCACAAATATGACACAGAACAAACATAGCACCGAAGAACACAAAATACCTAAAAAAAAACTCCAAAACAATCCAGTTTATTACTTGAAATCAGACAAAGAGAAATTCTACAGTTATCATGGACAAATAAGATTGCGATATGTATAACTATGGCAGATTAACACCATACATAAAGCAAAGAACAGACCTTCTTTCAGGAATGGTAAAACGTGTAGAAAACATTTCTCGAGAATGTACATTAGTATTTGGAATTAGTAGTCTTAGAGAATCAACCCATTCGTTACCTAAAACTAAAGGTGTTTCAAGAATGCACAATCCTGGTAATAAAATGCATCAAATCATCTCAGTTGTAGGATCACCCACCTATAAAGAAGCTAAATGCAAAACATGCCATAACAAACATTATTTCAAAATAGATCAATTTAAAACTCACACCTTTTCACTGAGCTTGTCAATAACATAGGGATCAATTTTAAATTTAAATTTTCCTAGTTTTCCAATTATAGGTCAAATTTACGTCAACGGAACGCAAACGAGGGCAGCGGGGGCAAGCCTTTAGGCACAGACTCTAAAGTTTTTTTTTTTTTTTAAATTGACATCATAAACTTACTTACCAAAAAAGGTAAGAAGTTCACAAATTTATTTTTACGAGAGTAGGCCATTGAATATGATTCATACTGAGAACGGAAATTCAGATTATGTTTCATTAAGAGACCATCCCTAGATTCAAGTGCGATCACAAACACCACTTGAAGAAAAGTAAACAAATGAAAATACCTACCACCAAAACGATCGGCAAAGTATACGATACCGATCTTGCAGAAACTAGTCGCATACTGGTAGTCATATTGTCAGCACACGGTTCGAACCTGCTTCGAAGGCGGTTTTGAAACAGTAAAATCAAACCTCAAATGTGATTTAATAAGTTGGCTACAACATCGGTAGCAATCACACGCGTAGTCAGTGATAGTAGGGTACATGATTTCTAAATATTCGATAATCAAGGTAGAACGATTGACGATTAAAGCAGTGACCTCTTTAAGTAAGTCGATGACGGATATAGATGATATAGTGTTATTCGTTTTCGAATCAATTGTTAATGGAATATGTTGAACGTTCACCACGTGTAGAAGGTGTAAATAAGATATTGAAAAAAAAAAAACACCTTCAAATGAGCGCATTTAAGGACAACAGAGTGATTTTTTCTTGTTTTCGTTTCTCTTTCGGCGTAGCTGCGAAATAGAGTATTAAATAAAAACAAATGAAAATGAAACTACAACCAGCTCTTAATATGTGTACCGTTCTACTGATCGTAGCGCAACAGAAGATGATTGAGTCATCGGGATTCGGAAAGTGTCCAAACTACCCATCAATGCCAAAATTCAACATGACCAGGGTAAGTTTAATTTTAACCAGAGCGTAAAATGTAGCCTTATTCCGAAATTTATGGGTGCTAAGACTTTTATCTTCAAGAATATGAAATCGAGGTCTACCTTAGTTGCATATTTAACCTCTTAAATATTGCTGATCTAGATCACTGATATTTAAAATAAAACTTTATTTTTAAATAAGCGAAGCGACTCTTAAATATTTTTCAGATTTTTTTAAAAAATGTTAAGCCCGATAACAAAATATTATAGTATAAGGTATTTTGAGAATACTCACTTAAACTTGTTTCTTTAATTAAAAACATTCCTTCGTACGAACGCTGCCTAGTTACGTAAATGGATGTACTGTAAAAGCATTAAGTGACATGCAACCGCAAAACGTGAATCAGTACTAGCTATAGATCCATTGTATAACTGTAGCAAGTTTTGGGTAAGCTACTGACGGCGACTTTTAAAATAGTCGAGCATTGGGTCGATCTTTCGATCTGCACTAAGAAAGGCAGCAGTAAATTTCTGTTTTACTTAGCAAGTGATTTCAAAAGATAACGCTTTATATAAAAATTTCATCGAAATATTGAAGATACTATACATGTTATGGGTTATTTGACTTTACTAATCGCTTACTAGATAGCTTCTCGTTTAAACTACCCAGATTACAGCAAAGAAGTTGAAAGTGGTTGTACACTCAAGATAACACAAAATGGACTTTTCAAAGTAAATTGCAAGACAAAATAAATGTATTTCATACTTCTTATGAGATTATATGAATATAATATTAATTTTCGATAGAAATATGTAATTCTGTGACAAAAATATCTTGGACATAATCAATGGAAACAATACAAATATGGATAAGCATGTAGGCGGAGCAAATCTGTTTACGACTTTCGAATATTGAATTATTTAAAATAAATTACTCTTAACATCTTCTATGCCTTGCAAACATAAATTGTTAATAAATATTATAATATAAATAATAGAAATATTGCTTAGAAAGTGCAACCATTTTTCAAATAATGTCGGAGGGCATATTCGGGCTCATTGCACAATCTATCAATTTACAGAGCGCTGACGATTGCCTCAATCTAGTTAACTTTCTGAAGAGGAACATTTGATAACAACCTAACATATTATTAGGACCGTTTCATACCAATAACATAGATGTTGTTGGGCCCAGCAGCATCTACGCTGTTGGTATGAATCGGTCCAAACCAGCCTTCGAGCGTTTAAAATAACCTTGTCGTTCCAATCAAAACTTCCATCACACTTTGTGCAACAATCAATAGGAAAGTAGCGATTTAGAATTGGTTGATTGCTTTAGAACACCTTGCCCCTCCCGAATTATGTAAAATTGGATGGAGCTTTTTTTCCCGGTGCGCCTTTATATACCGAGAGTATATAATTGTACCACCTGTAAGAGGCTGGGACATTCAGCAAGTCATCGTGGCAACAAGTTTCGTTGCGAAAAGTGTGGTGAAAACCACACCGTGGATTCTTGCACACAAGCTGTGCAGAAATGTGGTTATTGTGGTTAGAATCCTCACCCTTTGCAGGAGTTTCCAAGGTAAAAAAGGCAATCCCATAATGTGCAGCGTTCCACTGGACGCTTCAGACAGATTTATGCAGACATGCTTAGGTCTGCAACAGCCGTTCAAGATGAAAACCAATTTTTGATTCTGTCAGCAGAAAAATCGGACTCTGACTCATCTGATGAAGGTGATTCTACGGTGGTACACGCACCCGGATCCTCAAAAAGAAAACGTTCCTCTCCGAAAGTGCGCCGTAAGATAACAAAAGTCACCTCGAAAAGATTTCAAAATATTCAGGCTAATGGGCAGAAATTCAAAAACCGAAAGCTCCTATTGCACCAACTCCGGGATGCACTAAGGAATTCCCACCATTGCCAAAAAAGAAAAATAATAATAAAAATGCCACTCCTCAACCTTTTCAAAAGGAACCCAAGTCCGATCGAGGATTGATAGCTTTTTGGACATAGCGGCATTCATTTTAGATACGGTCAATATACAAGACCGTCTTAGAAGCTTAGTTTCTGCCTTGCTTCCAACCTTGGAATCATACCTTGAGCAATTGACTGTTTCATGGCCCCTCTTAGCATCGATCATATCTTTCGATGGATAATTCAGCGAATCAGGTCGGAGATATGATTACTGTACCACAGTGGAACTGCCGTAGTCTGGTGCCTAATTTGCTCTTTGTGAAACATGGCTTTCTTCAGAGAATGAACTCAACTTCCACGATTTTAACATTCTACGCCTGGATAGAGACGATACTTATGGAGGAGTGCTTTTAGGGATCAAAAAGTGCTACCTTTTCTACAAAATTTCTCTACCAGCTCTTTTAGACAATCGTCGCTTGTCAAATAACTGGAAGGAATAAAGACCTTTGCATAGCTTCAGTTTACGTTCCTCTTCGAACTTCCATTAGCCACAGTCAACTCTGGAATTTAGTTTCTATCTTACCGTCCCCTGTATTGATTCTGGGTGACATGAATTTCCATGGTACTGGGTGGGGGGACCTATATGATGACCGATTGAAGAATATCGATTAATTGCTGGTCTGATCTACAAAAGCTCATTTGAAGCACAAAAAAGAAAAGTTTCAAGTGCACCCGTCAAAAGGAGACCAGTTACACCTGGCTGGGACACGATGAGTGCACAAAATTGTATTTGCAAAATTCTGACGCTTTCAAAGCTTTTCGTAGACACATGACTTCCACTTACTTCGAGGAATATTCAAAGCTTGAAACACAGCTAAAACAACTTGTCAAAGCAAAAAAAAGCGTGGTTATTGGCGAAATTATGTCGAGGGAATCACACGAGAAACCGCAATGACCACCTTTTAGAGGGTGGCTCGCAACATGCGTAACCGCTCATCTTCTAATGAGAGTAAGGAATACTCCAACCGATGGATATGCGATTTCGCGAAAAAAGTCTGTCCGGATTCTGTTCCAGCAAAACATATTTTTCGAGAAACATCTCCTAATGGTGGCTCTCTGGACAGACCATGCTCAATGCTGGAATTCTCTTTGGCTCTTCTTTCATCAAATAACTCCTCACCCGGATGCGATATGATAAAATTCAATCTTCTGTCATATCTCCCAGATATCGCAAAAAGACGCTTGCTGGACCTATTTAATTTCTTACTTCGAAACAACATAGTACCGCCTGAGTGGAGACAGGTCAAAGTGATAGCTATTCAAAAGCCTGGTAAACCAGCGTCTAATCATAACTCAAACCGTCCGATTGTTATGCTTTCGTGCATTAGGAAATTGTTGGAGAAAATAATCCTTCAAAGGCTCGATCACTGGGTCGAATCGAATAACTTGCTATCAAATACACAGTTTGGGTTTCGTAAGAGCAAAGGAACAAATGATTGTCTAGCGCTGCTTTCCTCAGATATTCAACTGGCCTTTACGCACAAGGAGCAACTGGCTTCAGTATTTTTGAACATTAAGGGGGTTTTTGATTCAGTTTCCATTGAAATCCTGTCAGAAAATTTACAGAGATGTAACTTCCCGTTATATTAATTAATTATTTGTACAATTTGTTGTTAGAAAAGCAAATGAACTTTTCACTTTGACAACTGACAACTTCCAGAATAAGTTACATCGGCCTGCTCCAA
This sequence comes from Aedes koreicus, assembly GCA_024533555.2. Taxonomy (NCBI): domain Eukaryota; kingdom Metazoa; phylum Arthropoda; class Insecta; order Diptera; family Culicidae; genus Aedes; species Aedes koreicus. The sequence goes on along the minus strand of JAHHFK020004058.1, from coordinate 43,163 downwards.
GGCTCATGCCTAAGCCCCCTTTTTTATAACTTTTACGTTGCTCGGTGGTAGATCTGATACTCCGTAACGCACCCCGAAAAGGTGATCTACCAGCGTTACGGAGAGACCTCATTACCCTTTATAATACAACTATTCTCTCTGTTCTAGAGTATGGCTCTTTTTGCTTTCTCTCGGCAAGAAAAAGTCACATTATAAAATTGGAACGCTTTTGAATTTTTTTTGGAAAAATCTTAGTGCTGAACATTGTAACCGTTAGTTCCAATTAAAATGATGCATTCCCTAATAAACATGTACCATACAGGAACGATATTATAGATGGTATTACCATACCACTTAAAGTAAGGATGATACCCCGAGTTGGTGGTTAGGCACTTCTTATGGTTATTGTTTATGCGGGTTAGCTTCACCAAGTGGAAAAACTTTGTCAAACATACCTTATTGTGGGCAAACAGTGCTGCCATCTAGGTGTCAGTGACTGGACTAGTATTCATTTCAAATGAATTAGGTCAACTCCCAGCTATTTGACACATTCAGAGCAGAATAGGGGAGCTACAATGAAGGGGAGAATAAATAATAAGAGAACATCAAATAAAAAAAAAGTTGAAAGTCATTGTAGGGCCTTCGAGGTACCTCAGCTTTAATAATTCGTTCTTTCTGGCTCAAGACTTCGAGAAAGTTGGAAGTGCGCGGCGCGAGTATTGAATCCTAGTAAGGACATTTGTCCGTTAAAAAAAAGTGTGGTTATTTGTTAATTCCTTCTTCTTTTATTTTAGTCTTAGTTAGTAGTGATTGTTTAAAGGATAGTTTATTAGTTGTGTTAGTCGAGTACGAAGTCCTAAGGTAAAAGTGTTAGTTTGTTAAAAGAATGTAGTCTAAATGTTAGTAATTATTTTACCTAGGATACTGTGCACGAAAAACAAAACGTCTTGTCCTTTATGAGGACCTTACACGACGGAAAATCTGAAAAAGGTAATGTTTGGTGGCGTTTATGTGTAAATTGGTACGATTGATGTGGTGCGTGTCTAATTGTTGTTTGAACAGGCTTGGCAGGCCTTTTTCCGTCCGTTGCGCAAATCCCGGACTGTCATTACAGTCAAAATTAAGGCGTGGGACCGTTTGACACGTGGACAACGTTGGTGGCGGAAAATTACCAGCCATAGCGAAATCCCTGAGCCAGAAATCGTCCCTGCGTGTGCTCCATTGGAGGCAACGGCAGATGAAGTCCATCGTACTGGTTTGTGAGGAACCCGTCCCCAGAACGCCCGTTGTGCGGCTGTTTCGGCCATTGTTCGCCAGTTTGGCATTGTTCGGTCCGGCCGATTGGCTAACGGCCATTTTGGGAGTATCGCCATTGTGGAGACAACTATTCGGCAGTATTCTGGCATCTCCTAGCATCATCACCCTATATCACCACCACCACCGCCACCCTCGTCGCTGTACTCCTTTACCACCAAAACCGTAAGTCGCGCTGGCTGAAGTAGTCATTTTGAAATGCATGCAAGAAGAACAAACAAGAAACAAAATATGTACATAATACACTAAAAGCACAGTTAGAATACACGTGATCACGTAGGTTTAGACAATAGTTAAAATAAACAATAGCTCTCGAAATACGATTTCTAAGTTACAAATATACTGCGACTTTGCATTTCTAAAAACAAGAAGGTTTTACGAAGATTCCACACATTTATTAGTTTTCCGTGTATACACGATGTTAATTCATCACACAGCATAAATTTCCCACCCCTCACTTTCTGAAATTTTTCCAGAGGAAGAATTGGTAAAGTTGTGTGACTGGTTGGCTTAGACCCTGATTCATGAACCTTTTATTATTCATGCGGTGTTCATGTTGCTTTGCTTATCTGCTATAACGTTGTCAAATAGTCTACATAAAACGACCCTGTGAACTTTCCTCCATATGTTTGGACTGAGGAAGGAGTAGAAAAGAGTTTCAATTGGCGACCAGCATAAAAATTAATAATTCTAGATTTTGGTTACATTGCCTCTCCACCCCGACGGAGGGAGTAGAAAACAGAAAAATAACTGTTTTAGTTTCTTGCGTTCTCCAAACGACAAGTTGCAATAGTCATTATAAGCATTAGGTTTTGCATGTATTTTTTTTCCGAATTAGGGTAATTAATTAGCATCGAAGCCCGGGGGTGCTTCATCATCTTCATCAAGTTCATTTCGATTGAATCATTTGTTTATTTTGTTGCTTTTCATTTGTAGACAAACATATTTTGGTACTGTCTGAAGATAAATTCATAGGATTTTATGATTTTTCGGCTAATTGGAGAACCTTTCGTGGTCGTAAGAGTATTTTGGAGTGAACGAGTGGGCCCTAGAATCTTAAAGGCCGTTTGGAAAACGTCCTGGAGTTCGATTTGCACTAATCGCAACTGAGAAGGGTGAGTACAGGTGGATATAAGAGTGAGTCTGTAGAGGGCACAGATTTTGATCTGGCCAAGATTCGAACACTCGTTCCCTCCTGAAGACTCTACCTACCCCGAAAGATCCTCAGCCATGGAATCGGAATTCCAGATTAAATACCGGGCTCTATTGGTTCACCATTTAGAGAAGGAAGAAATTGAGTTCGAACTGGAAATTAGACAAGTTCAGTTCCAGAAAAATGAAACTTTGTCGGTACTCAGAAGAAGATTAAGAGAATCGCTGAAACGGGAAAAAGGGGAACCGGAGGAGATAGATTTTGCAGTATGTGAGACGCATGCAGTAGATGGAGAAATTAGATTGATTGATGAGAAGATAAAAGAAATTAACGATTACTTGCAGAAGAAAAAGGAATTTGAAGGTTTGAAGGATACGTTAGGGACAAGGCTAGTACATTATTTTGCTCGTTGTTCGGCAATCCAAAGAGTGGCCGAAGAAGATGCGGATCTTGAGGATTTAGACAAACTTCTAGGCACGATTCGTCAGTTGTATAGCACCTATTTCACGATTTTTACTCCGATTGAGTCTATTCGGAAGGAAGTGATGCTTCAGATCACAAATTGTCTGTCCCAGTTACACTTGGATCATCTACCGTCATCTGCGGTTCAACGAGTATCACAGGAGACACAGACAGGTGACACCGACGGAGAACCGGGCGTGGAGTTGGGGTCTAGGCATTCGAACTAAGCAATTGATCAACAGCGTCGGCAGCTTCGTTCGGTTTTAGAACAACCTTCTTATAGTTCATATGTTATTTCGCCCAATATTGCAGGTCCGTCTGGATCAGGATTAGGTCGTCGTATGTCCAAGGAGCGGATCGTGAATAGGATTGAACTGTCTGGTAGGAACCCATCGAAGAATTTCAAGGTGGGAGACTACGATACTATGTCAGACTCTGCATCGTCAGTATCCCCACCAAGAAGAGCGAATCAAAGGTCTCGCGGTCGCGTGTCCCAGACTCGGCGAAGTAAGCCTGTGTCAGATTGGAATTTGCACCGCTATGATGGTAGAGATGGAGGTCAAGGTTTAATGCGGTTCATCAAGGAAGTGGAATTTTACGCGAACTCGGAGAATGTTTCGAATAGAGAACTGTTTAGGTCAGCAATACATCTCTTCTCAGGTTTAGCGAAAGTTTGGTTTATGCAAGGCATGGAAAATGAGGATTTCACGACTTGGCAGGAATTAGTCAACGAAATGAAAAGGGAATTCTTAAGCCCCAACCATGACCACGTGAGTGAGTTTAGAGCTATGGATAGGAAACAAAGATCTAAGGAAAAGTTTTAGGATTTGTTCTTCGATATTCAAAAGATTTTCAACCCCCCGAAACCCCTTTCTGAAAAGAAGAAGTTCGAGATCGTTTTTCGGAATTTGAGAGCTGATTACAAAGGGCATGCAGTAGCTGCTCAAATAGACAATCTTGCGGATCTCAAACCATTTGGTCGGAAACTGGATGCCACCTTTTGGTATAGGTATGAAACGCGTAACCAGGATGAGCATCCTCCGAGGAATCGTGCTCAAGTTAATGAGGTAAAGGGAGAATCGAAGACGAAACCGGATAGAGAAAGCAGTCGGTTGGCACAAGCGAGGCCTGATCAGAAATGGTCAGATACTTCCGATAACATCAAAGGGAATATGCAGTCAACCCGGTCCAGAATGACTCAACCTCCGAATAACAACAAGGAGGAAAAGGGAGTTACAAAGGGTGTAAAAGTTTTGCTGGATAATATACGCCACCTAATTCAGGAATTTGCTTCAACTGTCGCCTTCGAGGTCATCATCAGTCGGAGTGTGTGGCTCCGAAGCATAAATACTGTTGGAAATGTGGTTTCCACGACGTGGAAACAAAGTCGTGTCCCTGGGGAGCAAAAAACGCCTAAGTACCCGTCTGGAGGGGCAGACGGCAGGCGATAATAAAAACAAAACCCCTAGTAATCTGGATCATAATCTTCTCTCGTTAGGCCTGCGGAGGGTTGATAGGGACGAATATCTACAATCAGATTTAGAAATAAATGAAAGTTTTCTCAAGGTAGCGAACGATGATAGGCCCTTTGTGAAAATCGAAATTTTAGATGTTCCACTGATAGGGTTACTTGACAGTGGTGCGAATCGTAGTATTTTGGGCAGGGGGTCCGGTAATTTGCTTCAAAAATGTCGGTTACGGCTACAACCCGTCAACATTGAGATTACCACCGCCAGTGGACAAAAATTAGATGTCTCGGGCCAGGTAGACCTGCCAGTTACTTTTAATGGTGTAACTAAAATCGTGTCAGCGCTGGTAATTCCATCGGTAAAACGAAAATTGATTTTGGGATCAGATTTTTAGCAATCATTCGGTATTGTGCCCACCATTGCGGCTACCGAGTGTGGTATTTCAGTGGAAGAGATTCAAGACTACACTGTGGAGTTATCTTTAAGCGAGCAACAAATGAGGGATCTGGAAGTAGTGAAGCAACTATTTAAGTCCGCCGGAGAAGGTAGCCTTGAGACAACTTCGATGATCAGCCATCAGATCGAGTTATCGGGGGAAGTGAAGAAGCTCCCACCGGTTCGTATAAATCCGTTTCCAACTTCACCAGCCAGACAAGAGAAGATCAACAAGGAACTCGATAGCATGTTAGAATGTGGGATAATTGAACGATCTTACAGCGACTGGTCACTCCGCCTAGTTCCGGTAGATAAACCGGATGGTTCAGTCCGGTTATGCCTAGATGCTCGGAAACTCAATGAGCGCACTGTTCGGGACTCCTACCCTCTACCCCACGCCGATAGAATTCTGAGTCGGTTAGGCCCAAGTTCTTACATTTCTACGATTGATTTGTCGAAGGCTTTTCTTCAGGCTCCGCTTCATCCACGATCCCGAAAGTACACGGCATTCTCGGTGTTAGGGAGAAGGCTGTTCCAGTTTACTCGGATGCCCTTTGGCTTGGTCAACAGTCCGGCAACCTTATCTCGACTGATGGACCGGGTCCTGGGTGGGAGTGAACTGGAACCAAACGTGTTTGTTTACCTCGATGACATCATCGTGATAAGCAACACGTTTGAAGAGCACCTGAATAGGCTCAAGGAGTTGGCATCTAGACTAAAAGCCGCGAATCTGTCCATAAACCTTCAAAAATCGAAGTTTTGTGTGTCGGAAGTTCCGTATTTGGGGTATATTTTGAGTAAAGGAGGTTTTCGGCCAAATCGAGATCGAGTAGAGGGCATTGTAAATTTCGAACGACCGAAATCTCTCAGGTCGTTGAGGAGATTTCTGGGCATGTGCAATTACTACAGGCGATTAATTGCAACATTCAGTGACATTGTACGCCCGCTGACTAATTTACTGAAGGATCAACCGAAGGTCGTGAAATGGAATGATTCCGCTGAGGCTGCGTTTGTCAAAATCAAGGAGTTGTTGATCAGCGCTCCCATTTTGACAAACCCTGACTTCTCTAAGCCATTTACGATCCATTGCGACGCGAGTGATTCGGCCATTGCTGGAGTCTTAACCCAAACATACGAAGACGTCGATAAACCGATAGCCTATTTTTCACAGAAATTAGGTACAACACAGCAACGATATGCAGCGACAGAAAAGGAGGCGTTAGCGGTTCTAAGGTCGTTGGAGAAGTTTAGGTGCTATATCGAGGGTTCGAGATTTGCAGTGATTACCGACGCATCGGCCCTAACGTACATCCTACGCAGTAGCTGGAAAACATCTTCTCGGTTATGTCGTTGGAGTTTAGAGCTACAAAAACATGACATGGAAATCCAACATCGAAAGGGAGTCGATAACATCGTACCTGACGCTCTGTCTAGGTCTGTGGAAGAAATCAGTGCTAGATCCACCGATTCTGATTGGTACTGTATGACGCAAAAAGTGGTTGAAGATCCGGAAAATTTTAAGGATTTTCGGGTGGAGAATGGAATATTGAAGAAGTTCGTAGCCAGTCCCGAGAATATCGAGTACCGGTTTGATTGGAAGGTGTGTGTACCGTTCGCTTTGAGAGAGAAGGTACTGTTCGAAGAGCATGACGAGGCGGTACACCTGGGCTATGAGAAGACTCTAGCCAAGGTACGAAGGAGGTACTACTGACCCCATATGGCTAAAGAAATCAAGGCATATGTACAAAAGTGTACAATCTGCCAGGAGAGTTAACCTAGTAACCAGTCCCAACATCCCGTAATGGGACAGCAAAGGGTTACTACTAAGCCGTTCGAGATACTCGCCGTGGATTTTATTCAATCACTTCCGAGAAGTAAAACTGGTCATTGTCATCTTTTCGTTGTTATGGACCTGTTCTCCAAATATTGTTGGCTGTTTCCGCTTCGTAAGATCTCCTCTTCCCAAGTTGATAGAATTTTAGAGGATAACCTGTTTAGACGATACGCCGTACCGGAATGTCTGATTTCCGATAATGTATCTACATTTCTGTCTAAGGAGTTCAAATCCCTACTCGAACGTTTCCGTATTCAGCATTGGGCAAATTCGCGACATCATTGTCAGGCGAACCCCGTTGAGAGGTTAAACAGAACTATAAATGCCTGTATCCGCACCTATGTTCGAAAGGACCAAACTCTTTGGGACACACGAATATCAGAAGTGGAGCACGTACTAAACACAACACCTCACAGTTCCACTGGATTTTCACCCTACAAGATAATATTTGGACATGAGGTCATCGGTAGAGGGGATGATCATAGAGTTGATAGGGATGAGATAGAAATTTCGGATGAAACAAGGCTAGAAAATAAAACAAAAGTTGATCAGTTTATTCGCGATCTTGTCTTCAAGAATCTACAAAAACAATATAACAAAAATTCACAATATTACAACTTACGCCGCAAGAAGCCCGCTCCGGTTTACAATGTTGGTCAAAGAGTCCTGAAACGAAACTTTAAACAACCCTCCGCAATAGATAAATTTAACGCAAAAATTGCACCATGTTATAGCCCTTGTACTATTAAGGCAAGAGTGGGTACAAGTTCGTATGAATTAATGGATGAGACGGGAAAATCACTCGGTATCTTCTCCTCCGCTGATTTGAAGCCTGGCACCTGAAACGACAAATTATTAGAAAAAGAGTAGTTACCAGAGGGTTTATTTAAAATTTTGGTCAATGGAAGATTGACGGGAAAATAAAACAGAATAGTTAGCCTGATTAGTTCATTAAACGCTTTTTTTCCTGGGACTGCAGACCAGCGAGATGTATAGACAGTAGTCAGAAAATTAGAAAACAAATGAATGAAAAAAAAAAGTATCGGAACCAGTAACTTCTGCACTTACCGAAAGGATAAATCAACTTGATCCACGGAATATTCATCGATTGATGAGTTCCACTACAAAAATTGAATGGCAACAAAACAGACAAATAATGAAAATAGGAATTCTCAACGTTTATAGCGCTCGAACGAGATAAATTTTCCGCGAATTGATTGGATTTTGAATCAGAAGTAAACAATATCATTCTTTGACAGACGAAAAAGTTCACGCCATGAACTCGCGAGGGCAAGGTATATGAAACAACATCTTTTTATTTGCTCTTCCATCAAAGGAAGAGAGAGCTTAAATGATGTAATCAAAACCCGCGAAGATATTTTCGATTTCTTTTACCAAGGGTAAAATTTTGATGAGGATAAAATCTTTCCGGTAAATACTTCAAAAACAAAACAACAGGTCAGTCATTTTACAGCCGGTTGGAGGGGTATTGTAACCGTTAGTTCCAATTAAAATGATGCATTAGCTTCGCCAAGTGCTAAAACTTTGTCAAACATACCTTGTTGTGGGAAAACAATGCTGCCATCTAGGTGTCAGTGAGTGGACTAGTATTCATTTCAAATGAATTAGGTCAACTCCCAGTTATTTGACACGTTCAAAGAAGAATAGGGGAGCTACAATGAAGGGAATTAATAACACTAGTCGGCAAAATCGGAACTTTTTTCGCTCCCGTCGGCATTTCTGGTAGGATTTTATAGATTTTACCACGCTGAATCAAAATATGGGCTCAGAAATGCTGTAACACGTCCAGTTTTAGAGAAAAATGTGATTTAAACTTACAAAAACACGTAAGGAGTGTATCGAAAATAAGCTATCCACAAACTTTCTTTCAAATTATGTTGAAAACCGATATTTTATTCATACAAAAAATTGATCCTTTATTGTACGAGGTTAAACTTGAACATAGAGAAGACCGGATGAAATTTAAGTTATTCCTTCACGAATTTTCGAGCTTCGGATCGAATGCTCTTCATCAAGTTTCGGACAAGTGTTGCATCGCATTTTTTGGACGCTTGAGCCCAAATTTTTTTGAACTCCTGCATGTTTCCAGCTGCCTTACCAGTCTTCTTGAAGACCCTCTTCACGATTGCCCAGTAACGTTCGATGGGTCGAAGCTGAGGGCAATTTGGTGGAATGATATTTTTCTCAACGAAATCTATACCCTTTTCCGCAAGCCAATTGAGAGTGGTTTAGGCATAGTGAGCCGACGCTAAATCCGGCCAAAACAGTGGAGGTGTACTATGCTTCTTATATAAAGGCAACAATCTCTTCTGGAGACACTCAGATTGATAGATTTCCGCATTTATAGTTCCGGTAGTGTAAAAAATGGTTGACTTCAAACCACAGGAACATTTTGCTTGCCATACCAGTACCTTTCGATCGAATTTCTCCACTTGAATCGACCTGTCCGCATCGCTCACATCCTCCCCAACGACGGCAGTAAAGTATTGTGGACCTGGAAGGGTTTTTGAGTCCTCCTTTACATAGGTCTCATCGTCCATCAAAACGCATGCATCCGGACGCTGCAAAAGACGCGAATACAATTTCCGGGCCCTTGTTGCTGCTCGCTTCTTCTGTTCTGCACTTTGTTTCGAGATTTTCTGCTTCTTGTAGATCTTCAGGTGGTTTCGCCTCTTGATACGCTGGATCATTCTGACACTCGTTCCTGCTTTTTTGGCCAAATTACGTATTGTCATTGATTTGTTCTTCATGATTAGAGATACCACTTTCTGCTCCAGTTTCGGGTTGGAAGAACCGGGTTTTCTGCCTCTTCCTGGTAGCTCATCCAAAGAATAGTGTTCCTTAAACTTATTAATGATGGTTTTAACACTCGCATGATGAATTCCAAACCGCTTCGCAAATTTTCGCATAGTAATACCCTTCTCACTTAGCCATGTGTCCAGAACCTTAATTTTCACTTCCTTTTCAATACGCGACATTTTGAAAAAGCAGAATTTGAATTGCACAAACAAGTAAACAAAAGAAAGCTGACGCAAATGTATGTGGATAGCTTATATTCGATACACTCCTTACTTCCGTAGTAATATGATCTACCTAAGCAACAACTAGAATATTGGCATTGCCCTTTGCAAGTTGGACTTGGATTTTATGGAATGGACCTCCCTGAATCCATTCGTGAACACAGATTTTTCACAACACGTAAGATTGATGAAATAAACCGGGATTTCATTCACAAAATTACGAATTAACATGAAAATCAAGATTTCCTATTTTGAAAACATGAATTTTCGCTCCGCCCTTTGAATGTTGGGCTTGGATTTTATGAAATAAACCTCCCTGAATCCATTCGTGAACACAGATTTTTCTTAACACGTAAGATTGATGAAATAAACCGGGTTTTCATTCACAAAATTACGAATTTTCATGAAAATCAAGATTTCCTATTTTGAAAACATGAATTTTCGCTCCGCCCTTTGAATGTTGGGCTTGGATTTTATGAAATAAACCTCCCTGAATCCATTCGTTATCACAGATTTTTCGTAACACGTAAGATTAATGAAATAAACCAGAACGGCCATCTGCTGGTCAGAAGCAGCAAACGAAAACAACGCGCATGGGCGGGTGAAAAGGCTGCACATAATTTTAGGTGCATTTACCACGGGGTGTGCAGAGTTTTGTTATGCAGGTTGCATATCTAGCGGGCGGTTTAGTAACGTTAATTTTTGCGCATATTTAATCGCGAGTGCATGAAATTAATCACGAATCAACGTCGAAAATTTTTATTTTTACGAATGAACAAGATAGTGTGATTGAGGAGGCGGACATGGGTGAGATGTATCTAACTATATAACAAAAATCCTATTTTCAAAAAATACTACATACGTTCCTGGTTTGGAAATTTTAAATTTCCAAATCTGGAAGTGTGTTGCAGTGCCCTTATCCAAATGATATCGGTAATGTTTACATGTGGGGCTTATTGTATGTGAAAGTAACCTCGGAATGGGCGTGACTCTCCAGACATTCTGAAATGGGTTGCTGGATCTGCAGTAGAGCTATCACTTTCTAGCTCCCGGATTAAAGCTGCTTCCAATGGTCACTTGAATGATTGTTGTAAACAGATTTCTTCCATAATACCATTGCCGGCCGATGGGTGTTAGATTGGACACACACACACACACACACACACACACACACACACACACACACACACACACACACACACACACACACACACACACACACACACACACACACACACACACACACACACACACACACACACACACACACAGTAAGATTAATGAAATAAACCGGGATTTCATTCACAAAATTACGAATTTTCATAAAAATCAAGATTTTCTATTTTGAAAACATGAATTTCAGCTCCACCCTTTGAATGTTGGGCTTGGATTTTATGAAATGGCCCTCCCTGAATTCATTCGTGAACACGGATTTTTCGTAACACGTAAGGTTGATGTAAAAACCGGGTTTACATTCACAAAATTACGAGTTTTCATGCAAATCAAGACCCGTCCATTAATTACGTCGCTCAAAAATACAGATTTTTAACCCCCTCCTTTCTTTATCACATTTTTTGTATGGATTTGTGAAATTTTTTGCATGCATCGTCACTTTTTAAACCCCCCCCCCCCCTCCCCTCTCAAAGCATAACGTAATTTATGAACGATCCCATTAGCTGTGCCTCTTTGAGTATATTGAGTATATTGATGTTGCTTCTTACAGCAGTTTGGGAACTGAAGACCTTCAAATTTCATTCATTAATTCAAAAGTCAGCTGCACAGAGCCCTTCAGAAACGCCTCATTAAATACTCTATTCAGCAGTGCCGTATTTTTAAGTTAGGATAGGAGTGAGCAAGACAGCATTAAAACACGCAAACACTCAAAAAACAAAAGAATAGACAGAGACAAAAGACTCTGTGTTAGTCACTATTGCTCGAGAGAATAAGGAAAAGATATGTTAAAAAAGAAAGCAAGAATCCTCAAGCACGTAGCTTAAAGCGGCATTTTATAGAGCTTTTTGACGTTTAATTTGCGCAAACTACTGCAAGATTTGAATCGAATCAGTGCGAGCGAGAAGTCAACGAAGTTGTGGGAAACCAAACCGTGCATTAATCCCCGCATGTTAGACAAAGAAAGACGATTAAATGTCGAACAGGTCTATTGGCGTATTTGCGGCACAAAATTTGTGTCATTATTGCTGTCTTGCTTTGGCTTTTGTTGCATTTGTGGAGACGTGATATTGAAGGAACAGAGAAAGGGGTTTACACCTTTGTTGGAGACAGCATATCAGCTGTATTTTGACAAGGAGCTTCCAAATCGTGAGTTTCCATGGGTTCCAACATACTCCTGTTGCTTATGCTACCGAACATTGCTTGGTTGGATGAAAGGTACGCACAAAGGCTTACATTTTGCCAAACCTATGGTGTGGACTAATCCAACCAATCACATGAGCGATTGTTACTTTTGTTTGAAAAAAAATCATGGATTTTCCAAAGCTTTGAAGCATAAAATTGAATACCCATCAAGGCCAACATTGCACTCCGAAGCAATGCCAGTTCCAATATCTCCAAATATTGCTGGAAGTGCTGATGAGTTGGATTCTGAACCAGGCGAATCTGAGAAAAGCTTTCAGGATGATCCAGATTTTTTACCTTCAGAGTCTGAGGAACCGCATGTTATAACCCAAGAGGAGCTGAACGATTTGATTCGAGATTTGGAGCTACCCAAGACAAAAGCGCAGCTGCTAGCTTCAAGGCTAAAGCAGTGGAATGTCCTGGAAAAAGATGTAAAGGTGTCATCGCCCCCCCCCCCCCCACCTCCACCCCCCCAAAATTCACACCCCACTCTTCCCCACTCCCCCCCCCAATTCCACCGCTCCCCCACCCCCCTCCAAAAAATTGTCAAATCTCCTCCCCGACAAAATTACTCCCTCCGCTACATATTAAGCTTGGGTTGATCAAAAATTTTGTCAAAAAGCTGGATATTCAAGGAGAACCATATTGTTTTTTGAGGAAAAAGTTTCCGAGATTGAGCGAAGCCAAGGTGAAAGAAGGAGTATTTGTTGGCCCTCAAATTAGGAAACTCCTTAAAGACGACAATTTTCAGCAAACTCTTAACGCGACAGAGTTACGAGCATGGAATGCGTTCCAAAAGGTTTGTGGTCACTTCTTGGGAAATGAAAAGTCTCCGGATTATGTACACATCGTTCAAGAGCTGGTTGATTCGTATGCTGCACTGGGATGTAATATGTCACTTAAATTGCACTTTTTGCATTCTCATCTGGACTTCTTCCCAGAGAATATGGGAGCCGTCTCAGATGAACATGGAGAACGATTTCATCAAGATATCGCACAGACTGAAAAGAACTTTGCTGGCAAATGGAGCCCAGCGATGCTAGCGGACTACTGCTGGATGCTACAGAGGCAAACACCTTTGGAGAACTATAAAAGGAAAAAGAAAACAAAGTGAATTTAAGTTGAAAAATATAGAGAAAATTTCAACTAAATGACTGACTGACTGATAGGAAATCTTGATTTTCATGAAAATTCGCAATTTTGTGAATAAAAACTCATTTTTTTTCAACACGAATGGATTCAGAGAGGTTCATTTCATAAAATCCAAACCCAACATTCAAAGGGGGAACGAAAATTCATGTTTTCAAAATAGGAAATCTTGATTTTCATGAAAATTCGTAATTTTGTGAATGAAAACCCGGTTTATTTCATCAATCTTACGTGTTACGAAAAATCTGTGTTCACGAATGGATTCAGGGAGGTCCATTCCATAAAATCCAAGTCCAACTTGCAAAGGGCAGAGCCAATATTCTGGTTGTTGATGAGGTAGATCATATTACTACGGAAATACGTGTTTTTGTGAATTTTAATCACATTTTTCTCAAAAACTGGACGTGTTACAGCATTTCTGAGCCCATATTTGAATTCAGCGTGGCGAAATCTATAAAATTCAACATATATACTTGAAGGGAGTGAAACACTGCCGACTAGTGTAACCGACTAGTTAGCGCACTTGCGTAGTTTTTTGGGTAGTTGTCGGTTACTTGGGTAGGGCATTTCGGAACATTTTAGAAATGAATTAAATCTTCAAACCGCATCGTTTTGGTCAAATTGTTCAATAAGTATGTATATTATATATTTAGTAATATAATAATAAACTGTTACTTTCAATATGAGTGTTCATACGATTTTGTACATCTTACACAGAACAATTTCTTTTGCTCAACTTCACATGTCAACACATTGTGCATTCTCACCATCGACAGCCGAACGCACGATGATCACAATGGGACCATTTACTACTTTCAGTGTACATACAATTAAAAGTACAGAAGGGAGGGATTTTAACCATTCCATGAATGAATATCCTGTTTTTTATTTGTTGTTGTAAAAATTTAGTCAATAGTCAATTATATTTAATAGTGTACGACGAGTCTCAAAGAACGCTTTTAGAGAAGGTTATATTTATAGTTCTGTGTAATACGCGTGTTACTCCACATTTAGTATAGTATTTGTTTAATAATGACAACGGGTCACAATTCAATGGTTTTTCTTTCACATTTGTTTGTATATTTTTTTAGGCTCCTTTGAGGAAATAATGCGTGTCTATAAATCTTCCAAAAAATCAAAAATCAAATCGATAATTTCTTTTACTTTCCAACCGTTGATTGTTTAATGAAATGATATGGTACGCAATAGTAAATGCATTCATTAGAGACATGCTGTCTCAAACGAATCAGTAGTTATAGTTATTTTAAAACGCCACTTCACATGCGTCTAAACCACATCCGAGTAGTGCCGTTGTATTAACTTGCATGCATATCGAAGGCTATTATCATGATTTTTAATTTATTCGTTATTTGCTAAAGTTTGCTACTTGTTACAGAACTGCCGAATAACGCTCAGTAAACGAACAACTTAACAACATGGAAAAATATATGCTTACTTCTACTAATGCGGGTCCACATTTAACTCGTTGTCGATTTGGTTTCTATTCATGTATGTTTTTGTTATTGTATCATGGCATAAGATGGTGAAAAATCAAAGTTATTCCATCGAATTACCGTTTGACATAAGTATTTTTCCACACCGGGACTGCGGAGGCCGGCCGGATTTTGCATCGCAGTAAAATATTGTCACTCTGAATCATTATGTTCTTAGGTTTTCATGCATGAGAAGATGAGTAATTGTTTCCTTCCAGGTTGGGTTTGCCAGAGCAGGATCGTTGCCAATTGTGAATCACGTTATGCTGTATGACGTTAAAATTGCCCTTGCTACCCAAGGGGCAAAATAGAGATTTTGCTTCTGCCGCAGATCAAGTCTCAGGTTTTGTTTGAAAAGCATTTTTAACAAAACGTTGTCGTCAGTAGCGTGACGAAATGAGAACTCATCAAATGAGCGGTTTGTTAGGTTCCTGTGTGAAAGCAAGTCTACTGGTTTTACTCATAATTTCCGACACACCTTTAGGCATTTCGCCTTTATCGATCCACTAGCTTTTGAAAATTACATTAACTCTAACGAGAAAACTTCCAAAGATTGCAGAAAACTGAATCATAGCTACGGAACCGAATGATTCCTAATTCATGCCAATTTCCTTTATTTTGTTTTCGCCGTTCTGTTCTTAACACCGATCACTAATTTGTATTGTTCTATTTTTTTAGGCTAAGCTTTACATTATCACGATGCTGTCTCATTGTCGAAGCTCCTCCGCCCAGAAGAAATATAGCTCCTGCTCGTTAAAACAATTAAACAAAAAAAAATCTATACCCTCTCACCAAGCATTAGCTTTAGCTCACCATTATTCGCTAATTATATTGGAATGTACTGTCTAAGTTTTGTATTTCCTCTACGATCCCCAAACCAATCGTGTTTTAATTTTACACTCTATGCGTAAGTCTCTAAGAAGTCGAAAAGTCTGAAAGAACGTAAATAAGTAACACCGATATCATCTTACTCGTGCGCTTCCGATTCCTGCTGGACCAACTTGAATCGCCGTGGCGACTTGATAGCACTTGGAATCGCTGCCAGGCTTTTCAGGTGTCCCGCCTGCGCCAGATGCTTGCGGATCAACCGAGACACGAGAATCTGCGGCCTTTGCTGCCACTCATTCATGACCTCCTTCGGGGACATGACCTGGTCGCCCTTGAGCCGATCTAGCAGTGTCACACAAACGATCGCCGCCTTGATGCCGGCATAGTGCGTCAGTGCCGCAAAAATTGTACACTCCATCTCGATATTCACGACGCCAAAGTCGTGCAGCTTCTGGAGGTAGTCCATCTTGTCTTGCTCGCTGAATTCGCAGAACGCTCCATCCAGGCGGCCTTGACCTACGAAATAGTTTACTCCGGTTAGCGTTGAAAAATCTCCTCAAACCATATGGGCCCTTACCTTCGTAGAAGTCTGATGTACACATCGTCTTCCCGACGATCGTATCGTACGGGTCATCCTGGCTCGCTAGGGATTTCAATTCTCGCACAAGTCGCTTGTCTAGAATGGCTGGACGGTGAACGATTTTACCCAAAATGGCCTGAAAATGAACGAATAGTTCGTCAAAACGAAAAATTACAACCCGGCTCAAAAGTCAATTATTTACAATTTCATGAGTACTCCGAAGTAGTCCATCAACGGCATCGTCGGTGATGACGACGGTGCCACCCTCGACGCCAATGCCACCGCACGTGCCGATACGCATGAAGATCGGATCCTTACACTTGGCGTGGTACATCAACTTAATCATCTCGTGCAGCAAAATGCCGAGCGAAGGCACCCCCATTCCGTGGCTGATCGAGAGCACTGGTCCGACCTGAGAGGGCAAATAAGTGCGTAAAAATATATTGGGAAACCAATCGCAGCGGAACTGATACCGACCTTGTACATGGAATACCGATAGGAGAAGGCGCTAATGTCCTGTAGCTGAGTGCCGGCGGGGAGTTTGTAGCCGATTTCGTCCATGATGAAGTGTGCAAAGTTCTCCATACGCTTCGGGGTACCACCCATGCAGACAAACTGTAACGAAGAAAACGAAGACAATAGCGTAGGGTTATTGATGGGCGGGTACTCGAGGGTTTATGAATAAAGTAAATGCTGATCATCCTGTATGCAGATGATCATAATGTTTCGCTTTCTACGGTCTGGGTTGATAAGAAAAATACTCAGAATTCATTTGATTACGTATTACCGGAATCAAACAAAACCGATTCGCCAGAACATGCCTATCTTGATAGCAATAATCGTTGTTCCAAAGTTGTCTTTTACGAAGTATATTTACAGATGCTTAAGTAGATCGAGATTAGATTTTATGACAGGTCTGTACTGTCAAGTGCCTGTAAAGACCAGTCGATTACGTTAAGAGATCGTTATGTGACGCCATGGATGCAAACACCTGGCTCGGTGCTGTTTCTTGTTCTACCCGCATGGACTCCAAAGTAAACTGCAGCGTAACCTAAGGCCGGGCGCCCACTGATGTGGCGGAAGTGTGGCACCACATAATATGTCAAAACACCGAGTCAAAGTCTTGTGGCGTGAGGCGAACGCTGACGAGATGTTTTGACATGCTATGATCAATGAATCCAGATCTCTCGGGACGGGGAGGTAGCTGATTACGTTTTTGACATCTGTCGCCTGTTTTCTGTCACAACAAGTACAAGATGCGTACAATAACGTTCCTTTGTCTGACCGCTAATTTAACACAGTCCTGGGGGTGCGACACATCTAAATCCAGATTCAAGACGAATTTTTCAAATCCTTTGCTATACCTTTTGAATTAGAATTCATCAATTTGCATCGCGTTCGCTGTGGCAAAACTGAAAAGGCTTGGCAACGGGGCTTCCTTGCTTCTCTGATTCAGATCCTGTCTTAAAGATTGGACTCGGAAAAAATGTGACACTTTGTTTTGGGTGTAACTTTTTATCGCGTGGGTAAAAATGAATGAAATTTTGGGTAATACTAGTTTAGAGTGTTATGTTTATGTGTGCAATATCGCGATCTGTCAAGTAGTTTTCAAGATGCATTCGAAACAAGGAGAGCTACGCCAGCAAATCTTGGGCGCGGTGATCGATAGCCCTGGTCAGTCGCACAGATGGATCGGCAAAAGGCTTGGAATCCACCATTCCACCGTGTCCCGCGTTGTGAAGATGTTCCAGGAGACGAAGACCATCGAGCGGCGCGATGGAAGCGGCCGAAAACCGAAAACGGAATACTCGGAGAAGGCGCGGAAGATAAGGCAGTACTTTAAGAATAACCCGAACCTTTCCACCCGAGACGTGGCCAAAAAGGTCAATTCGTCGAAGTGGTTCGTCCAGCAGACCATGAAGCGGGCTGGGCTACGTGTTTTTAAGGTCAGGACGGCGCCAAACCGGACTGACAAGCAAAACACGGTGGCCAAATCATGCGTGCGCGGAAGCTGTACCGTGAGTGGCTGGTCAAGCCAGGCTGTATCAAGGCGGACACCAAACAAATCCCCGGCCTCGAGTTTTTTGTCGGTACGTCCCGCATGGAGGTTCCGGAAAAGTTCCGGAAGAGAAAGATGGACAAATTCGCGAAGAAGTACCTGTTGTGGCAGGCGATCTGCGAGTGCGGACGGTACAGCAAGCCGTTCGTTACAACCGGCACCATAAACGGGCAGATTTATCGAGAGGAATGCTTGCAGAAGCGCTTGCTGCCCTTCCTCTGCTCTCACCGTGGTCCCACGCTGTTCTGGCCGGATCTCGCTTCGTGCCATTACGCCAAGCCTGTAATGGATTGGTACGAAGCGAAGGGCGTTAATGTGGTCCCGAAGGAGGCGAACCCGCCAAATACACCAGAACTTCGTCCGATCGAAAAGTTTTGGGCGATAATGAAGAAGAAGTTGAAGAAAAGCGGAAAAACATTCAAAACCGATGAAGCTTTGAAGAAAAACTGGGAGAAATTGTGTAAGGAAGATGGACAAAGCCTCGCCCAAGATCTCATGAGCAGTGTTAAGAGAAATGTACGAGCATTCAGCTTGGGGGAGGAAATTCAAATAATAAATAAACATAGCTAATATATAGTTATTTAATCCCTGAAAATTTGAAAAGCATCCGATTTAAAATGAATTTTTGGTGATCATTTTTGTGTGTCTCATTTTTTCCGAGTCCAGTCTTTATTATATTAAAAATTTCAAATTTGAACAAATTTACTCGACGCGGGTAGCTAGACCGCGCCTTTCGAACGGATTCCTCCGACATCGACTGCCATTTGCGCGTAATGTCAGACTCCTGCTTAGACATACGCCCAAATTGAATAATCCAACGGGTCAAGGTCCGGGGTGCTAGAGGGCCACAAATCTTTCGGCCAAAACTTCATGTTCTCCATCAGCCATCGTTGGGTCTGATTTGACGTGTGACATGGCGCTCCATCCTATTGTAGGACAACGTATTTATCCTCCGAGAAGTTGGCCTTCACCCAGGGAAGTACTTTATCCACAGAAGAATGCTAAGATGGAACAGTTGGCTCAATTTTTTTTCATTCCAGTGTCCTTTTCAAAAATTAATAACGGGCTCTTTCGAATGAGCAAAAGGGATGTAAGAGCTTTTTATGCTGCGGTAGTGCAGACTACTGACGGCATGGTTCATCGACCAGTGACAAAGTTGGCGCGGTTGGATGTGACTGGTGGTAAAGCCGGACCGGAGATACCGTGACCTGCCTTACGGGTCGGGGAAGTATTGCTGAGCGCGCCGGTCTATCGGTTTTAATCGCATGAAAAGTGCGTAAAAAATGAACGAAATTCATAAAAATATATTGAGTTCATCTTTTTCGGTAATTTTAGGTGCTGAAACAACTTGGAATGAAAGTGTGAAAAGTGAAGAAAGTTTTGGTAGTGATTATACTGTTTTCAGAGATGATCGTGATTTAGTTTTAACCCAAAGAAGGTCAGGTGGTGGAGTTCTTATTGCAATTTCTGCAAAATTGAATTCGGAACTTCTTGTTTCGCCAAAATTTAAAGAATTCGAGCATGTATGGGTAAAAACCTATATCGATGGTGAGACTCATATTTTTGTCACAGTTTATTTTCCACCAGATCAAGCTTGCAAGTCAACATATGAAATCTTCTTTCAAGTAGCAGAAGAAATTGTATCAACCTTTCCCCCTGAATTTAAAGTGCATATCTATGGTGATTTCAATCAACGCAATGCAGATTTTATTCCCGATTTAGAAAACGAGAATATTCTACTTCCAGTCGTTGGGGACAATGAAACTTTGCAATTTATTTTTGAGAAAATTGCATTTTTAGGACTAAACCAAATAAATCATGTTAAAAATTTACAAAACTTTTACTTAGATTTTTTATTAACAAACACACATGACGATTTCTGTGTTAGTGAATCTCTCTCTCCTTTATGGAAAAATGAAGCTTTTCACACAGCAATCGAGTATTCTGTGTTTGTGCGAAAGAACCACAACCCCAACGACTGTGATTATGAGGATATATTGGATTACAAGAAAGCTAATTATGACAACATTAAGTTCAAACTGAGTAGAGTGAATTGGCAATCCATTTTAAAGGATCAAGAAAATCTTGAATGTGCAGTAGAGGTCTTTTATAAATTGTTGATGGAAATAATTCAAGAGGAAGTTCCACTAACGAGGAGACGACGAAATTATTGCTCTAAAAATCCAATTTGGTTCAACAAGCAAATAATTAATTTAAAAAATCGGAAGCAAAAGGCTCACAAAATGTACAGAAAACAAAATAATCAAATTAATTTGGAAAAATATTTGAATATTTGCGACCAACTTAATTTAGCTATTTCTTCTGCACTAACTGAGTAGGGAAGATGTACCTATAAAGCTTGCTTCAGATAGAATTGGAACAAAAACAATTGCCTGTATTTCAGTTATTTATTATTGAATTCAAGATCTTTTTTTATACAAATGTAGCGTTTTCTTCATACTTTTAAGAAAAAATACGGATAAAATTATTCGTCACGGTTTCGAAGGAATTCTCGAATTTTTCCTGTAACACGGGTCATTGAGCGGTGCACACCTTCTTCGTCCATCGTTTTAGCTATCTTATTCCACCAGGTCTTCATCTGATTGATGTCTTTGACAACCTTTCCCTTTGCCTTGAGTCTCCTCTTCATGATTGCCCAGTATTTCTCAATAGGGCGGAACTGGGGGCAGTTGGGTGGGTTAAGGTTTTTCGGAACAACCTGGACCCCTTTCTCTGCATACCATTCTTGAACGACTTTGCTGTAATGACAGCTTGCCAAATCTGGCCAAAACATTACGGGATGGTCGTGGGATCGAATGAACGGCAAAATTCGTTTTGGAGACACTCTTTTTCGTATAGTTCCGACGTCATTGTCTTATTTGTAACGAAAACTTTCGTTTTTTTGCCACAGCTGCAAATTGCCCCAAATCATGAATTTTCGTGCAAATTTGTCGGCAAAAACAAATTTTAATTTGGCTGGAACATCCCCCCGAGCCGTTGCCAAGTAAAATGTTTGACCTGTGATTTGCCCGAAGTCAGCCTTGACATAGGTTTCATCGTCCATCAGAAGACACCCGTCGAACTTGGTCAGCACCTGGTCGTATAGCTTCCGAGCACGGATTTTGGCCACACTATTCTGTTTTATGGTCCGATTTGGCTGTTTGATAGCTCGATACGACTTGATTCCTTCCCGGAGTCGAGTTCTCCTCACGGTACTATGGGCAGCACCGAATTTTCTGGCCAAATCACGGTCCGACAGATTGGGATTCCTCTTAATCGTCTTCAAAATCTTACCACGCAGTTTCCGGTCGACAGTTCCACTCCGACGATTGGCTTGAGGCTTCCGAATCGTCGTCAATGTTTCCTTATACCGTTTGATAACGCGCCATACGGTATTTCTGGGCGATTTCAGCTGTTTAGCTAGCCTAGATGCAGACCACAATGGATTTTCCAAATAACTGTGCACAATTTTTTCCCTTCTTTCGGCTTCCATGTTGATTGTTTACAAAGTACAGTCGATTTGCGGAATGTCAAAAATACATACGTGAAGCTGACAAAATTCCCGACACGTGGGCGCCAAGAACTTCCAAATCCGTCCACCAGGAGCGCCACAATATGAGCAAAAGTTTATTCCAATTCTAAATGAAGCAAGCCTTATTAATCTCATCACTTTGCAATTCATCCTACTTGAAATAAAACGATATACACGTGACAGGATTAGCTAGTAATGTTTGTTGTAGTTATTTAACGTAAGCAAACATTATTAGAAAACGAAACCGATCCTTCAACTGCTCAATTGTTTGATTCATCGTAGGATGAATATAGGAACAATGAGATTAATATGAAGGCAGTTTCCCTATAACATAAAAACTGAAAAAGAAATTAAGTCATGTACAAAAAACTTCTTCACTTACGTCAATGATTTTGGACGAAAAAGAAGGAGATAATTCAGAAGATATCTGTAACCTTTTTGCAACATTTTTTCAAGAAACATATTGTAAATTTTCTGACAAAGATCGTGACTTTGAAAACTTTTCATACTTTCCTGATTTTTCAAGTAATGTAGGTATCAGTCAAATTAATGTGCAAGATATTTTGAAAGGTTTAAAAGATTTAGACGCAAGTAAAGGTTCAGGACCAGATGGAATCCCACCAGTATTTATGAAAAATTTAGCAACTGAACTCACATCCCCCTTATTCTGGCTGTTCAATATGTCACTTGAATCGGGAAAATTTCCAAATGAATGGAAAAAGTCTTTCTTAGTACCCATCTACAAATCAGGTAAAAAATCAGATATCAGAAATTACCGTAGGATTGCCATTATTTCATGTATTCCTAAACTTTTCGAATCAATTATTAACAAAAATATGGTCAGTCAAATAAAGCATATAGTGACGACTGCACAGCACGGTTTTTTTTTAAAGGCCGTTCAACTACTACAAACCTATTGGAATTTGTAAATTATTCAGTAACTGCAATGGACAGTGGTAATCACGTAGAAGCTCTTTACACCGACTTCAGCAAAGCGTTTGATAGAATTGATATTCCAATGTTGATTTTCAAGCTTGAAAAAATTGGAATTGATATGAGCCTCCTCAAATGGATTGAGTCGTACTTAACTGACCGCCAGCAAATAGTAAGATTCAATGAGAAAAAATCAAATACAATCCATGTCACATCGGGGTTCCCCAAGGTCCTCATTTAGGTCCTCTTCTTTTCATTTTATATGTTAGAGATATTTCATTAATTTTAAAAAATCCCAAAGTTCTTATCTATGCCGATGACATGAAGCTATTTTTGGAAGTCAGTAATGAAGATGATATGTATGTTTTTCAGAATGAAATACAAGTTTTTCATAAGTGGTGTTGTAAAAGTCTATTAAAACTAAATGTTAAAAAATGTAATCACATAACTTACAGCAGAAAACAAAGTACACCAAGTGTTGCAATTGTATTAGGTAATCAACATGTTGAAAAATGTGATAAAATAAGAGATTTAGGAATTATTTTAGACTCTAAATTAACATTTGTGGATCATTATAACACAATAGTTCATAAAGCAAGCAATATGTTAAATTTTATAAAACGTTTCAGCTATCATTTTCAAGACCCTTATACAATTAAAACACTTTATAAAGGGCGAACACGAAATTATTGCGACACATTCAACAAGGCATAACTTTTTTACCATTGGGTAAAAATCAACCAAATTTTGCACACTTTCTCATTGATGTGTATTGTTTACATGCTGTCAAACTCGAAGTCGTGTTTTTCGATTCAACGAAAATGGAGGTGAACCAACGCGAGTCGAGAGAACAATTTCTTTCCAAACACCTGGAATTTCCTGACCTGTCGCACCGGCAGTTGGGAAAAATGTTGAACATTCACCATTCAACCGTCTCCAGAGTGTTGAAGCGGTTCCAGGAGCGGTTGACGTTGGACCACGGCAAAGGAGCTGGAAGAAAACCGGGACCGGAGAACAAAAAGACGGAGGGAAAGGTGAAGCGGATGATTAAAGCAAATCCCATCTCTCCCTTTTCTAAAAAGATCGGCATGTCACAGAGCTACGTCCAGAATGCAAAGAAGAGAGCTGGACTACATACATACAAGGTACAAAACTTCCCAAACCGCGATGAGCGGCAACAATCGACGGCTAAAACTCGGGCACGGAAGCTCTACGAGAAGATGCTGACAAAATATGGCTGCTGTGTGATGAACGACGAAACGTATATAAAAGCCGATTTTAAGCAAATTCCGGGGTTGGAGTTTTTCACCGGCAAGAGCAAGTTCTATGTGGACGACAAATTTAAGAAGAAGAAAATGTCGAAGTTCGCCTCCAAATATCTCATTTGGCAGGCCATCTGCTCTTGCGGACTGAGGAGTGAGCCTTTCGTGACAAAGGGCACAGTAAATGGCGAGATCTACAAATCTGAGTGCCTCGAGAAGCGCCTTTTGCCGTTCTTGCAGCAGCACGACGAAGCTCCGCTATTTTGGCCAGATTTGGCATCATGCCACTATTCTAAAAGTGTCCTGGAGTGGTATGAGGCCAATTATGTCCATTTTGTTCCAAAGGACATGAATCCGCCAAACTGTCCGGAGCTGCGCCCGGTGGAGCAGTACTGGGCAATGATGAAGCGGGAACTTCGGAAGAGCAAGAAGACAGTCAAAGACGAGAAGGACATGTTAAGAAAATAGAAAAAAAAAACTGAGAAACTGGTACCGGATGACACTGTAAAGACTTTGATGGAGGGCATCAAGCGAAAATGCGTTCAATTTTACACTCAAGGCTCCATCGATTAACTTTTCTTTTGATTTTTGAAGTAAATATATGTATAAAAAAAAAAAAAAAAAAAAAAAATATATATATATATATATATATATATATAAACTACCCTAAAATGTTGGTTTGATTCTAAACATTATAAGAAAATTGGCATGACATTTTCGGTGTCGCAATAATTTCGTGTTCGCCCTTTATTGCATATGTAAGGTCTATATTAGAATATTGTAGTGTTGTGAAAAAACATCAAGAACGAATAGAGTCAATCCAAAAGCAGTTTCTATTATATGCACTACGTAGGGTTAGGGTGGACGGTGTTCCCTCTTCCATCATATGAAGCACGTTGCATGCTTATCAACATTCAAACCTTGAAAGAGCGTCGGGAATATGCTATGGTTTCATTCGTAAATGACATAATTTCGCAACGTATTGACTCAAGTGATATATTATCAAAATTAAATTTGTATGCTCCTACTCGACAATTACGCAATAGAAATTTATTCGTGTTGGATCGTCATCGTACAAACTACGCTAAATTTGGACCGCTAAATCAGATGAAAGCCGCGTACAACCAGCATTGTGAAATGATTGATCTAAATATGCCTAAGATAAAATTAATAAAATATTTCAAAAATCTGCGAAATCATACAATGTAAGCTAAAATGTACATGATATTATGTAGTCTACATGTGATAGACGAATGAATAAATAAATAAATATCCGTACAAACCCCCCGCCCCCCCCGCTCGAACACCCCTCGATGGAAAACAACGAATGGAAGCATTGCAATGGATTATGAACATACGTCAAAGGAAATAATAGGCAGTGATAGGCAGAAGGGAATGAGAATGTAAACAATAGGCAGTATAGGCAGCACATGTGAACTAGCAATTAGCAATTGAATTTCAAGTTTGGTTCATTTAGCTAGATATCTATTAGCACACCTTTTTTCAATATATTTTCGATTGTTGGGGACAACATACAAACTAGGGTGACCAATGTAAGTGTTTGCTAAATGCTTAGCTCACAGCACTGAATCACATCCAATAAAACGGTGTAAAGGCTTGTGAGAACCCCGAAAGTTTCCCCCCAACAAATCTGTAAGATTGTTCAAATTCCCACCGGATCGGTATATGCGTGTCAACAGCAATGCCGAGAAGTACACGAAGTGCCAAAGGCCACTGCAAAGCCTGCAAAGAGTCCGACAATGATCGGATGGTCTGTTGCTGCCACTGTGGCTCTTGGTGGCATTTTGAATGTGTGGGCGTCATCGATAGTATCGCCGAGCCTGACCGAGTATTCACTTGTCCAGAGTGCCAGCGACCGTCAGCGCAATTACCGGTGGTCAAAACAGCCAGCAAGGAGGCGAAAAGCATGAGTTCTTCTTGTTCCAGCAGGGCAGCCAAAGCACGTTTAGAGCTCGAGAAACTGGAGGCTCAGAAAGCTCTGGCGGTGAAGCGTCTAGAACTCAAGCGGCGGGAACAGGAGCGCAAGCACAAGGTGGCAGAGTTGCTAATGCAACAGAAGAAGGTGCAAGAGGAAGCGGAACTTCAGCAACTGGAGTTGCAAATGGAAGAGACGGTGATGAACGAGTCATTCCGTCTGCAGGACATAATCGCACAGGAGGAAAAAGATGGAGACGACATCGGTAGCGTTGCATCCGAGCAAAGTTCGAACAGCAAGGTTCGTAAGTGGAGAGCTTTCAATTCAACGATGGTGGCCTCGACGGAGCAGGTTCCACCGATTGACCCAACTGGCAACGAAGCAAAGTCAGCGACCGTAACTACACTTGCTGAGCGTGGCAACAATCATCAGCCACCTACCATTCAGGGAGTTTTGGAAGATGCAATGACAGGTATTTCGTTAGGGCAATCAGGATGCGAGCCAACGTTAGGAGGAATAATTGGTATATTATCCACAGCTGGTAGATACACGCTAAGCAATCCGCCTCCCCCGGCTACATTAGGGACGAGCTTAAGTCGACAAAAAACTAACTTAGAGCAATTACCGTCTCGAAGTTTACAGACTCCCTCTCTCTCAACTGTTGACATGCTTTTGCCTCTCAGTCAGGCCTCCGTGAACAATCCGCCGGTTCTTTCACAAACCGTAAATTCGAGTCCCCCCCCCGCCCCCCCCTTTTTAAAAAAAACAAACCAAAAACAGTAAATATAAATAGGGTTGTTTTGTGCCCACCCACCCGAGGGGCTCCTCCCCCACCGTCCTCTTCTCCCCCCACCCAGGTGAGCTCCTACAACGCTCTACATTTAAAATTGGAACAAACTTTTGCTCATATTGTGGCGCTCCTGGTGGACGGATTTGGAAGTTCTTGGCGCGTGTCGGGAATTTTGTCAGCTTCACGTATGTATTTTTGACATTCCGCAAATCGACTGTACTTTGTAAACAATCAACATGGAAGCCGAAAGAAGGGAAAAAAATGTGCACAGTTATTTGGAAAATTCATTGTGGTCTGCATCTAGGCTAGCTAAACAGCTGAAATTTACCAGAAATACCGTATGGCGCGTTATCAAACGGTATAAGGAAACATTGACGACGATTCGGAAGCCTCAAGCCAATCGTCGGAGTGGAACTGTCGACCGGAAACTACGTGGTAAGATTTTGAAGACGATTAAGAGGAATCCCAATCTGTCGGACCGTGATTTGGCCAGAAAATTCGGTGCTGCCCATTGTACCGTGAGGAGAACTCGACTCCGGGAAGGAATCAAGTCGTATCGAGCTAGCAAACAGCCAAATCGGACCATAAAACAGAATAGTGTGGCCAAAATCCGTGCTCGGAAGCTATACGACCAGGTGCTGACCAAGTTCGACGGGTGTCTTCTGATGGACGATGAAACCTATGTCAAGGCTGACTTCGGGCAAAACGGCTCGGGGGGATGTTCCAGCCAAATTTAAATTTGTTTTTGCCGACAAATTTGCACGAAAATTCATGATTTGGCAGGGCATTTGCAGCTGTGGCAAAAAAACGAAAGTTTTCGTTACAAATAAGACAATGACGTCGGAACTATACCAAAAAGAGTGTCTCCAAAAACGAATTTTGCCGTTCATTCGATCCCACGACCATCCCGTAATGTTTTGGCCAGATTTGGCAAGCTGTCATTACAGCAAAGTCGTTCAAGAATGGTATGCAGAGAAAGGGGTCCAGGTTGTTCCGAAAAACCTTAACCCACCCAACTGCCCCCAGTTCCGCCCTATTGAGAAATACTGGGCAATCATGAAGAGGAGACTCAAGGCAAAGGGAAAGGTTGTCAAAGACATCAATCAGATGAAGACCTGGTGGAATAAGATAGCTAAAACGATGGACGAAGAAGGTGTGCGCCGCCTAATGACCCGTGTTACAGGAAAAAATCGAGAATTCCTTCGAAACCGTGACGAATAATTTTATCCGTATTTTTTCTTAAAAGTATGAAGAAAACGCTACATTTGTATAAAAAAAGATCTTGAATTCAATAATAAATAACTGAAATACAAGCAATTGTTTTTGTTCCAATTCTATCTGAAGCAAGCTTTAGGTGGCCAACCAGCACAGCAGAGAGATCGATGGGAACAACGACGCAGTTCAGCAGTACAGCCGCCACCGGAACAACCTCCCCTCCTTCAGATCCCTGCATATTGTGGACCAACGACGCAACAATTGGCAGCTAGGCACGTGATGGCAAAGGAGCTACCAACGTTTTCCGGTAATCCGGAGGATTGGCCGCTATTTATTAGTGCATACGCTAATGCCACTGAGGCGTGCGGATTCACAGACGCAGAAAATCTGGCGAGACTACAGCGGTGCCTCAAAGGATATGCACTAGAATCAGTACGGAGTCGACTGCTTCTGCCAGCAGGTGTTGCTGATGTTCTTTATACGTTGGAGACACTGTATGGAAGGCCGGAGCTGCTGATCTACGCGTTGCTGCAGAAGATTCGAGGAGTACCAGCGCCGAAGCAGGACAGGCTCGATTTACTTATCGGATTTGGCATGGTAGTGCAGAATCTCAGTGATCATCTGGAAGCCGGTAGACATGAAGCGCATCTCAACAACCCAATGCTACTATTCGAGTTGGTAGAAAAGCTTCCAGCAAATATGAAGCTTGTCTGGTCTCTGTACAAGCAACGATGCGGAGAAGTCAATATTCGTTCGTTTGCCCAGTACATGCAGCCATTGGTGCGGGCAGCAACCGACGTAACACTGCAGTATGACCCAAGGCAACAGCAATCTCCACAGCAGCGGTCGGCTAAGGAGAAGACCGGCAAAGATAAGAATTTCTGCGGAACTCACACATACGATAACTCGACGCCGATGCCGACAGCATCGGAACAACCGTGCTATATCAGAGGTCGTAAAACAGCTAGATGTCGTCGGAGAAATTCAACCATTGTGCCTGCAGTGGACGTCGAATGTGAAGAGGACAGAGGCTAATTCAGCACGTGTGGGTTTGGAGATCGCAGGACGTTCGAGCTCGACGAGACACACCTTGTCCGACGTGCGCACAGTGAGCAAGTTGGACTTACCCAGGCAGTCATTACGGTATGCGGAGTTGGTGAAGTTATTCCCATATCTGAGAGGTTAACCGGTCGACGATTACGAGAACGTGCAGCCTCGTATCCTCATCGGAAATGATAATGCGCACGTAACATCTACGCTGAAGCTACGTGATGGTCAACCAGGAGAACCCATAGCAGCGAAGACACGATTGGGATGGACGGTAGTCAAGAAAGAACCGAGGACAGAGTGCACACTTTCCACCTTTGCGAATGCCAGGAAACCGATCAAACGCTTCACGACCTCGTGGAGCAGTTCTTTTCGGTAGACAGCCTATAAGTAATGGAAGTAACGCGTCCCCCCCCCCCACCCCCCCCCCTACCTCTCCCCCCCCACCACCCCCACCAACCCCTTCAAAAACTAGGAGACAGCTGTCTGAGTATCAGTTATCGCTCAGCTTTTGAGACGTGCAGACGTTCTTTTTCGATTGCGCTTATCACAAGTGAAGCATTTACCGTTGGAAAAGTTTTATTTTCTTGCTACATTGTGCCGAGTCGCGTGCTAAAGTGTCCCGCGATGAGGCGAGAAAATACTTTTAAAATAGACTATTCTCAGTTCACCGTGAAACCGACGGTCGAAAAACTCTACAGTTTCTGTCGCTCGGTTCTCGGTTTGAAACGGGAAGACATCAAAAGACTCCAATGCCACCGAGGTGGAGCATGTGCGTTCATTAAAGTCAGTGACTTGGCGCTCGCACAAACTGTCGTTGAAGAACATGACGGGAAGCATGAAGTGGAGTGTCAGGGGAAGAAACACAAGCTTCGAATCTCGTTGGAGGATGGTAGTGTTGAAGTGCGTGTTCACGACCTCCCCGAAGATGTGTCGGAAGAAAGGATCGTCGAATTCCTAAGTGCGTTTGGTGAAATAATATCGATCTGCGAAGTGTCGTGGGCCGAAAGCAACGAAGCCGAAGGCATACCGCTCGGCATATGGTCTGCCCGTATGTTATTGAAGCGGAATATCGATTCGTGGGTCACCATCGACGGAGAGCAAGCGTTCGTTGTTTACAAGGGACAGCTACAATCCTGCCGCCACTGCAAGGAACAAGCTCACACTGGCATATCATGTGTCCAGAACAAAAAACTGATGTACCAGAAAAGCTACGCAAATGTGACGAAGCAAGCTGGACAGGCGTATAGGTCAACCACCGGTCAACAACCCAAAAGAGCAGCTGGTGCGAGACCAACAAACACGAGCCCGGTCGGTCAAAAGACCACCGCTCCACCACCGTTATCATCGGATGCTTTCCCAGAACTGCCGAGTGCCACGAGTCTGGCCTCAAAAACGAATGTAAGCAAGCAGCCCGTACCGACTGTTGTACCCTCGTGCCCGCAAACAAAACGAACGCAGAATTCGTCATCATCGTTCCTAACACCACCGCAAGCTGTCGTGGCCGTGGACGATATTTTCAAAAAGCCAGCGCTGCGATCGCAGAGCAAGAGCGGCACCGGTAACGAAACCGACGATTCCACTTCTTCAACGAGCAGTAGACGAAACCGAAGCCGACCGGTTGGTAAAAAACCCCGCCGGGACGACATCGACGACGAGAGAGAGGAGGATATGCAACTATAAATGGCTCTTACGTCGTATAACATATCGTCCATCAACATCTGCACAGTCACAAACCCCACGAAACTAAACGCTCTCCGGACCTTCATCAACAGCCAAAGCCTCGACATCGTGTGTCTACAGGAAGTTGAGAACGAACAGCTCTCCTTGCCTGGCTATGTCGTTTATTTCAATGTAGACCACACGAGAAGGGGAACAGCTATTGCTCTGAAGGAGCACATCCAAGTCACTCACGTCGAGAGAAGCTTGGACAGCCGACTCCTTGCGCTAAGAGTGCAAGACACGACGATCTGCAATGTTTACGCTCCCTCCGGTTCCTCGCAACGCGCCGCTCGGGAGAATTTCTTCAATGACACGCTCCCCTACTATCTTCGTCACCGCACCACGCACGCCATCCTAGCTGGCGATTTCAATTGCGTGCTTCGAACACGCGACTCAAGCAGCCCGAACACGAGTCCCGCCCTTAAAGCAGCCGTTCAACAACTGCAGCTCCACGATGTATGGGAGAAACTGTGCCCACGTGAAGATGGATTTACGTTCGTCTGTCGGAATGCTCAATCGCGCCTTGATCGAATCTACGTCAGCAGCGGTCTCCGTGACCACCTGCGAGCAGCACATACCCACGTCTCCTCTTTTACCGACCATAAAGCGCTGACTCTCCGACTTTGCCTTCCCCATCTTGGTCAAGAGCATGGCCGTGGCTTCTGGTCTCTCCGACCGTACCTTCTAACTGACGAGAACGTTGCGGAATTCCAATATCAGTGGCAATATTGGACCCGGCAGCGTAGAAACTATGGCTCATGGATGGAATGGTGGCTCTCGTTTGCTAAACCCAAGATCAAACGGTTTTTCAAGTGGAAATCTCGAGACATCTTCGATGAATTTCACAGCGAGCATCAGCGCCTCTACGGTGAGCTACGGCTTGCCTACGACGGGTATTACCAGCACCCAGAAATGCTGACCACCATCAACCGGCTGAAAGGTGAAATGCTTGCGCATCAAAGGAGGTTTTCTCACACGTTCATGCGGATCAATGAAACGCACGTGGCGGGAGAACCAATCTCAATATTCCAGCTAGGGGAGAGGCGAAGGAAGAAAACCGTCATCACGCAGCTGCAGACGGAGCAAAACGAAATCATAACAACATCACGAGCGATAGAAGACCACATGGTGGACTATTTCTCGACTCTCTACACGGAGGAGGCAACTGAAGAAAACGATAATGGATTCGTCTGTGAGAGTGTTGTGCCACTCAACGATCCATCAAATGAAGCCTGTACGAGCGACATCACGACGGCAGAAATCTGGTCTGCAATAACAGCGAGCGCACCCCGTAAGTCCCCAGGCTTCGATGGTATTCCGAGAGAATTCTACCACCGCATGTTCGACGTCGTCCACCGTGAGTTGAACCTGTTGCTGAATGAGGCACTCAGAGAAAATCTTCCTGCAGCGTTTGTTGAAGGGATCATCGTGTTGGTCAAGAAGAGAGGTGGCGATCATTCCGCACGATCATACCGGCCAATTTCACTGCTAAACAGCGACTACAAGCTCTTCTCCCGCATACTCAAAACAAGACTGGAGCGAGTGATGCGAGAACACCACGTCTTGAGTGACGGGCAGAAATGCTCTAACTCAGAGCGAAACATTTTTCAAGCCACTCTCGCTCTGAAAGATGGCATAGCAAATCTTCGCCACCACCGCCGCGCCGGGAAGTTAATCAGCTTCGATCTTGATCATGCGTTCGATCGGGTCCGGCACTCTTTTCTCTTCGCGACCATGCGCTCACTCGGCTTCAACCAGGATCTCATTGCTCTACTTTCGCGCATTGCCAGTCGATCCACTTCTCGGCTGCTGATCAATGGGCATCTCTCTCGGCCGATCGAAATCCAACGGTCTGTGAGGCAAGGGGACCCGTTGTCCATGCACCTCTTCGTGCTGTACCTACATCCACTAGTGTGCAGGCTCGAACGTGTGTGCGGTAACGATCTGCTGGTGGCCTATGCGGATGACATCAGTGTAATCATCACATCGACGAGACAAATCGAAGAGATGAATGGGCTGTTTACTCGCTTCGGGAGAGCTGCTGGAGCGAAATTGAATGTGCGGAAAACTGTTGCCATCGATGTCGGGTTTTGCGAAGGTGGCACTATCAACTCCCAGTGGCTGCAAACAGCCAACACAGTCAAAATTCTGGGTGTTGTGTTCGCTAACTCGATACGCTTGATGACAACATTAAACTGGAATGCGCTCGTGGGGAAGTTCTCGCAACAAATGTGGTTGCATTCTCTGCGCACGCTGACGCTACACCAAAAAATCATTATGCTCAACACGTTCGCCACATCCAGGATATGGTACCTCGCGTCCATTCTACCACCGTTGGGAGTGCACACAGCGAAGATAACGTCAACGATGGGAACGTTTCTCTGGAGAGGAATAGTCGCCCGTGTCCCGATGATGCAGCTCGCGCGCAGCAAGGAAAAAGGAGGCCTGAAGCTGCAATTACCAGCGCTAAAATGTAAGTCGCTCGCAATAAACCGACATCTGCATGAGATCGCATCCCTTCCTTTTTATAGATCCCTTCTTTTCCAAGATAATCCACGCCCAGCAATTCCAATAGACCTTCCTGACGTCAAAATAATCCTATCAAATTTATCCCACATTCCCCTCCAAATCCAACAAAACCCCTCCGCCGATCAAATCCACCAGCACTTCGTCCAGCAAACAGAACTACCGAAGGTGGAACGAAACAGTCCAGAAAACGACTGGCCACGCACGTGGCAAAACATCTCAACAAAGCAACTTCCATCAACGCACCGGTCGAAACTCTATTTGATGATTAATGGCAAAATCGACCATAGAGAGCTACTGTTCGTGATGCGCAGAGTTCCGGACCAGTTTTGCACTCATTGTGGCAACCAAGCGACTGAATCTCTTCTCCACAAATTTTGTGCTTGTGTTCGCGTCGCCCCGGCTTGGGAGGTTCTACAGCAGAGAATAACACTCATCATGGATGGATGGAGACGACTCTCTTTTGAAGAATTGGTGAGACCTGCACTAGCAGGAATAGACAGAAGAAGGCGTGTGGAGGTGCTTAAACTTTTTTATAAATACATCTGCTTTATTTGTGAATGTAACGATCCAATTGATGTAGATGCACTAAAATTTCATTTCGATATAGATTAGAGAATTGTGAATATGTACTGTGTTCTAAAAACTGACAAATAAAACCAACTTATTTTACAAAAAAAAAAAAAAAAAAAAAAAAAAAAAAAATAATAGGAAGTTATTCTCTAAACACGGGAAATCAAAATCCAGGAACCTCCTCTCCCAAAAAAACTCTGCCCTCTGTAATGTTATAATAACAAACATAATAATCAATAGCGCGGTGGTTTTTATTTTTTTTTATATAGAGAGCTCTCTGCCTTTTTTGTAACAGGGGCACGCATACGAGCCCGCAACTAAAACAGAAAACATATGCCGCATAGCTACATTGAAGAAGCTTTGGCGAAACAACTTAAAATCACGCTTGAATCGCCCATTAACTACCTCAATCACCCATCGACATATAGTGACCAACCGTGACTGATTTGCTTGTTCTGTTGTCAGTTGATCTTGGTTCCTGGTTTTGGAATGTGGCATGACTGCCTCATAGCCAAACAAAGTTAGATCTTCTATAACATCCCGAAATCCTCTGTCCAAAAAAAAAAAACATCGCCTGGACTAAAAACCAATTAGAACCCCTACATCACTGTGCAGCATATTTCTCAAAATTGTTGCATCCGACATGGTAGCCGCATAAGGACCGTTTGCTTCTATTATGTACCCATCACTACTTATGCACTTATGCAGACTGTATGATTTGCGCTGGAATGAAAAATTGCTGCTTTTTTGAACATATATATATGTTCCATCACAGATGACGATTGCTTTTCTTCTTTGCGGTGGTACACCCATGTTTCCGTGTATCGCGTCTGGGATCATAAGATTTCTTCTCATTACGTCTTCTCGGTCAATATGATCGAAACCTAGATGCTGGGGTACAAATTCGTCTAATAAGCATTTCTCTGGCTACATTGGCCAGTCGTTCAAGGTTTCTTCGGCTCATTTTAAACAATGCGCTAAGATTTTCGTTTGATGCACCACTACGCAGTTTTACTAGATGTATGCCAAAATCCGCACTTGGAATGTTACATATGTTGGCAAGGGACGGGATTAGTCCTAGGGTTTGTTAAAACTGTTGTCTATCAAATCCTACCGAATAATATAACTCATTGGTCCATTTCCATCATGTTTTCAAAATCTAATCCGTTGCTCTGCAACGCTGCTCTAAAGACATCAAACATTTCTTATATATGTGTGCTTTCAAACTCGTGGATTAGGTTGGGAGAATCTTACAATTCTTCCCATTCATTTCCTCTTTAGTGCTCTTGACACACTCTGGCGTTTTGAAGAACATAGTAGTAATGATGGATCAGCAAAAACTTCTTATTCCCAGATGGAATTCGACATCTTGTTGCGTTGGGACAATCAGTGAAAATGCAGCGATTTGTTGTATTTGGTGCTCGTGAATACTCGTCAATTTCTGAGAATCCAAATGTGCCAAACCCAAATTTTCAAAATGGGAAGACAAAGAAAATCCTCCTTGTTAAAAACAAACTATGAATAAAGGGATCAACAAAGGAAACAAAAGGGGGGTTTATCGTTGGTTGGAGATGTTTTTTTTGTCTTTTAGAGGGGGAAAAAGACACAGTGGTGGGTCGAGGCCCTCTGTCACTATATAGAAGAGAAATCCACCCCAATGTGTGCAGCACACCCCCCGTGTCCTCCCTCATTTGGTGTGGTATCATCAGTGAATAGGACAACAACAGAAGACTGAATCAGAAGAAATCCTCAGTTTTAAACTGCCTTTCTTTTCGAAGTACCGTACAATTACCATAAAAACAAAACCAGGTTTTTTTATTGCAAGAGCAACGAATAGACTGACATAAAAAATGTTTTTGTAGATACTATAAATAGACTATTTTTAGCTACATGAAAAACTGAAAAACTACGGCACAAAGTATTGGTATAATGATGAGACAATCGAATTCCAACAAAATGAAGTTGTTCCGTTCGTCCCAAAACGTTAGTTTTATAGAGAAATGTTTTCACCAGGTCAACGATTGCTGCGATTGCAATAGTGTTGTGCCTACACAGCAGGAGTACTAACAACGCAGCATTGCCAACATCGACGAGACAACACAATCGGTTTCATTTCCCGCCGATTCAAGGAGTCGTTCTTTTTATTTAATTTGTGGTTGAGCCTTTGAAGGACCAAGACATGTAAAGTAAAATCGTTAAAAATAAATGTTCAGTTAAAGTAAAAATCTAGTTAGTGTTTTTCTTCTCACTGAGAGTCCAAATCGGAAATACAGTCCGGCGATTAACCGTCCACCCTGGTAAAATTGATGTTGGCCTTGGCATCCGCCTGGAGGAGCAACAGAAGTTAACAATCAATCATATGGAGCTTTGTTTAGAAAGAATAGACAACGCGCGTTCCACTGTAAAAAGAGTATCTGAATTGTTATCGAATCAGTTAACACAGATAACGATAATCTAAAAATGAGAGAGTAGAATATTATTGTAACTGTAAAG
Organism: Aedes koreicus; assembly: GCA_024533555.2. NCBI lineage: Eukaryota > Metazoa > Arthropoda > Insecta > Diptera > Culicidae > Aedes > Aedes koreicus. The sequence goes on along the minus strand of JAHHFK020004058.1, from coordinate 6,983 downwards.
CACGTGAAAGGTACATAACATACGCACTCTATGTGGTTGTATTTTTTTCTGATCCATTCTATAAAATATACAGAGGGTTAAATATTAGTAATGTCTGTTGAATACATACATATTATTCCTGTCCCACTAAGGATCGAGGTGGAAACAGGTTGGTTTCTTGTTGAACGTATGAAAACATAATAACAGAAATAAACCAATCAACACACACACACACACACACACACACACACACACACACACACACACACACACACACACACACACACACACACACACACACACACAACCCACACACGCTGTCTATTTTTGAATGTCGATTCGTTAAGCATGTTACGGTAGAATACAACATAAAAAAAACACCTTAAATCCGTATCTAATATACGCAATAACTTTTTTCCCCCACGGTACACAATTTTGACCCCATACCAACTTTTTCTTGTCTTAATGTCACCTTTCAAATGAGATATCGTTCATTGATGTACATTCCAGGCCCACTTTTGCCCAATCTCCTTTGCAACCGATTGATGTAAACATCTTGAAAATCTAATGAGAATTGATTCAGTTATAAGCGTTTAATTTGTAAGGATATTTCGTGACGGTCGCTTATTTTTAGATTTTCAATTGACACCCTACCCTTGCCGTAAGTCGTAGTCTACGTCAAAATTATGTATGAATCGTCACGAGATCCAACTCAACCCCCCTCCCCCTTCCCTTAAAAGTGTGACGTAATTTATGGACATCCCCTCTACCCCACAACTTCGTGGACATCATGCCAAATATTTTGCAACTATTGAAAAAAACGAAGAGCATACCAAATATTGACCATTGTTTATTGTTGTACGGTGGTAAAGCGATTGATTTACATTATAAAGTCCCAGTGCGCTTAAACGAATTTCCCACCAGCAAAAAAATATGTTTGTTCTCAATCCAGCAAAGAAAAAACTATCTCAAAAATTGCTATTTGCAAGAACTGGTATTACAAGAATGTATAACATGAAATTACTTGGAACAATCTTTGAATAGTTCATACTAAAATTGGTTCAAGATTGTCTGTGAGTTTGACGAATTTTCCTTACTGCATAGACCAATCAAAAAGGCCATAAAAAAGAAGCGTACAGCTCGTCCAAAAAAAAACCATGCTACTACAGAGAGGCGAAGAAGAACCAAAACAACCTGAAAAAGAAACAAACCATCGTTCGCACGAGTATCGTATCAGCGTACGGTATAGATAACCCATACCGATGAACGGTTTTGATGAGACAGTTTCGATAGTATTAGTTCAGATTTGTGACGTTTTATTGAAACAAGAAGGCAGAGACCAAAAAGAGTATTGAAACTTCAGTACTCTGCATGTTTTATGTCCGCTTGTAGCGACCGCACGTCACTTTCAAAGCAAAGCCTGCTTCGATGAACTTCCCTAGGTGCAAACTGCAGCACGATATATCCTTAAAACACCAACAAATATCCCGTCAGATTCAGCCAACTGCATCACAGCCATCAACATAGACCATTTTATCGGGCTGTTCCTTCAACTGATGTAATAGAATGGTTAAAGCATTGCTACGGATGAGATCACAAGTTAAAAAAAAAGATTTACATCATCAACTTTACTGCGAAAATGTGATCCCCTTATTTGAAAATGGGTAGACGTTTGTCCGACCGACGTGATCAACGTATCTAAACACAAGTTGGAATTGATCACACCCTTATGATCAAAAACATCTGTTTGGTGAAATAATGTGCTAGAAAACGAGATCGAAATCTAACAATTTGCTTAGCAAGGTAACTCAGCTGATGTTTAAGTTTAAATGGCATTAAATAACCCTCAGAGCGGAACGCAATGAACATTTCCCAAAAAAGACATATCTAACCACCAATCACATTCATTTACCGGCTATGTTGCTTAGTTCGAAGAAAACAGGAAGCCCTGTTCATCCCTGAAATCAAATCATAATCCGCTTACTTTCAATTTCGGCAGCGACGTTCCAAGTCCGTGAATCAATTTTTTCCCGGAAATCCTGACAGCAGCAGCTTCCTCCTTCGCACCTTCACTCTTTACTCCCTAAACAGCTGGTCCGTCAGTCGCACAAAACTTTCCCCACTCGAGTCGGTCGCCACGCTCTCGTATCGTAAACCGTGTAGTGAACACTCAAGTTATGCCAGTTGTTGCATTCCTTGCCCTTCGTCAACAAGCCACTTCTTCTTCTTCTTCGGCTTCCAGCAATCACATCACACTCGCTTCTGTGACACTACTATTGCCCTATTTACGCTTCCAATTCGGGTGAACGACTACCACAATTACAACTGCACACTTTCCCTCACTTCACAACACCGCCAGAGGCTTCTTTCCCGCGCGCGCCGATGCTTCCGTCCTTTGCAAGAAGAGTGAATAAATCAATTTCCTTACGCCTGGCGCTTCGGGAAAACAACCTTCCACTCCCGCACTAGCGATGGAAGGCAAAAATGTCGCCTGGCTTCAATTTCCACAACCGCACAACTTTTCTTTTTCACACACCCACCAACACAGACCCAGCTCCGGAATGCAAAAAAAAAACTCCAACCTTCCCCACCTCGATTCCAACGCACCTCCACCACCGCCACCAGCAGCAATTACGGTTCAACCGGTCAAGCGTTTTGCTCTTCCTTTTTTTCCACACTTAACTCCAATCCAATAGGCTAGCCTTCGCAGGACGTCAGGAAAATTGCATCCGAATCGCTCCGAGGTCCAAGATGAACTGACAGGATGCTGGATGTTAATGTACCTTCTGGTTCCCATCTATCGTCGAACCCCCGCCAGGTTGGGGGTGTTTTTGGGATGCTGCGAGAGTGAGCGAACGGGCATACTTACTCTCGAAGGAAAATCGTGGTGAATTCCAGTGAAAAGCTCACCACCTCCGTGACCCTGGTACTCCCACAAGCCACCCACCCCAGCCCCAAGGGCGAGCTGGTAGTGGTGTTAGCTGTCGCTTTGTTTTTCTCCGGCTGTTTGTGATGCTGTGAGTTGTCATTTGAAGCGAAGCCGGTGGTTGCCAACGTTTCGAACAGCTAAAACGCTTTCGTTGTGTGGGTGAGTGTATGGCGTGGGACAAGATTGAGAGGCCTGCTGCGAGATGCTTTTTGAGATTCATTTGAGTATTCTTAAAAACTGTGTGCTAAATTAGAAACTTTATTTTCACGCCATCGTTTTACAGTCTACGTGGGAATTTTTTGGGGGTTTATTAATTTCACAAACCAACACAAAAAAAAAACACAACCCAAAAAACCACCCCACAACAATCTTCACATCATCCCCGGTTCGACCCTGAACAAAGGTTGGCCAAAACCTCAAATTCTCATTAAAACAGATCGTATATGTATTATGATAGTTTACTGTTTACGCAGTTCATTCAATTTTGAAGCATTAAATATTGATATGCACTGTAATTTTTCTGCTTTTTGGCGTAGGTTACGTCTTTGTTTAATATTAAGGGTACACGTTGCGAGTACGAACATTTGGAGCATCACGAAATATGCTTAGCCTTTGAACGTTAATAAATAAGTCATTTCAAGACCGATTTTCAAAACGTTTGCATCAATCGATTGGAAATGTTTAACGCATCAATTTTATTATTGACAACTTTTCTTTTTTATAATAAGCTATCAAAATTCTTACAAATATAAAAGAACATTTTTGTAAACTGACCTTTATAGTTTTAGAAGCTACTGAACCGATCGGCATGAAAATTTGTATGAAGGTGTTTTTGGTGCCGGAAAAGTTTCTTATGATGGTTTGAGACCCCTCACACTCTGGGCACAACTCACACAAACTGCCCCTTAGGGGGGGGCCCATTCCCCTCACAAACTTACCCTAACCACCCCACCTATCTCCCCCTCGGGCCCAAGACCCAAAATTCAAAAAATTCACAATGAGTATAAACAAATGTGAAAAATAAGATCTATCCATCTATTAATGTTATTTTAGACTTTTCTTATTTACTTCCCACCATTTTGAACGGACGAGAAAGGCATCATCACCGCTAGGTGGATCAATTAGGGGTTTCTATTAAAATTTGATGTAATTTCATCCAGATATTATGATTATAATTAAAAATGTCATGGTTTAGCAAATGACATTTATTTTACTCTCAGACCTTATCGTTGATTTTCTTTCAATGATTTATAAGTATGTTTCATATTTTTAATATTAAAAACTAATTGAAATAAAAATGTTCCTTCAAATAATTGTATCTATTCAGAGTCTAAGTCGTCTGTAACAGCATGCTTCAGCAAACTATGTAAATCCTTTGGATGTTCTTGATGATGGTTTACGGGTGGTTTGAGATACGTATTACCCATGATATCGCGATTGGTATTTTCCCTGCATTTTTTCCTGGAATAGTCGCGATATGATTTGATTGTCTTATTGCTGCGCTCTTGAGCCTCTTCGGACATTCTTCCTACTGCTAGAACAGACTTTTCAATAATTTGATGCCCATGAATAAACAATTTGTGCAATGCTGTTGGCATGTAATACCATGAATATCATGAAACATAAAGTTTTGCGGTTTCGAAACAATAGTCTTTAAATTTATCATTATCAATTTCGTGGCCACACGATACTGCTATCAAAATGTCTCTTGTTCGCTCAAGGAGCTTTACATCTACTCCGCAAATTTCCGAGCTTATCTTCGGTTCTGCAAAGAATCTCCGCGCAGTGCTACCATCATTTGAGTTACCCGATCCTCCTGGTTTGGGTTTATCAATCAACAAACCCATTCGATTCTTGAAGCCATCTTGAATTCTTCGCTTAGTTGCATTGAACAAATCTTCGTTACCAGTCTTTCTCCATTTTTTGAAACCCAAACGATAGCCAATGTGTATGTAGCATTCCAATGCACAAATCCACGCGTGCAGGAAGACATTCCGTAATCAAGTGAACCAACGTTGACATTCATTCTAAACATCTGTGGCAAGTTGATAATTGAGAAGATGTCGCCTGACAAATATAACAACGCTGAGCTGAACTAGTATCTGTCAAAACATTTACCATTTTACCATCCACCATTGTTAAATAAAGTCGATACGATACAACAACTTTTTTCCATTGATTATCAAATCGTATGGCTTCAGGTTCTCGATTTCTAGTTTCATACGCTCGTACTCATCAATAATCACCTAATAAATATTATAGAATAAATCTTTGGTCTAAAAAAAACTGCGTATAAATTACCTGTTGAGTCTCCGGAATGAACTGTAGATATTGGCCTGCACGAATATGGCGACCTAGGATGCTTGTTGTCCCACAGGATATCTTTTCCAGTAACTCTGCAAAACAATCGCAAAGGAACCAATGAAGTGAAGAATACGTGAGAATCTTTATTATCCGCGTTCTGAAACCTTTGCTTATATTCTGTAAGCCCGGATGCTCCATCACACCCCCATTTGATGATGAAATCAAGGTTTTCAAGTACTGCGCTATCATGTTGAGCAACATGATCATAGAACATTATCGCAAAGACTCAAAGTTAACCCTTCAGATATTTTGTCTAACAGTGCTTGCAACTTAATGCGTATTCCTTTTTCATCGACCTCAAATGCATCTTCTTGAGGGTAGCATTTTGTCTTGGCCTGCAGTACTTTGCAGTAAGAAGGATAACGATCCTTCACTGGCTCTTGGATTATTTGATACGAACGTTTGCTCAATTTAGCCTGTACAATGATTGATATTGCTTCCTCTGAAGATATTGCTTCTGATTCATGACTTCGTTCGGCCACCAACTTAATTGCTTTAGCTGCGTCTATTTTTCCGGTGAAAAGCATGCTCATTTCAGCCGCAAACGCAAGCTCTTGTGGGGAATGACTTTCGCGAAGTTTTCCGTTTTTCTCCTTTTTGTCCGCATACTCCTTCCCGCAAATGATAACTCTGGTCGTCCACCTATATTCATTGAGCTCGATCCATATGAAGTAATACACTCCCCTATCCATGAACCAAATTTCACTTCAAATTATTCCGGTTTTCTCGAAGCTTTATTGAATTTCAGCTTAAACTTTTTTCAAAATTTCGCAAATACCCCATCGTTTCCAGAACCTCTAAGAAAGATTCTAGCTGCATTTGTTTTCTCTATGCCATAAATGTTGCGGATTTGATCTTTAGGAACTTTAGGAAAAGAAGCAGAAAACTTACCATTTTTCGGGGAACTCATGGCTTCACCTTCAAATAAACTGCACTTGCACTTTGCAAATTAAGTACTTCTCATGAAAGATTGGAAAAAATGGTCTGCACTGCACTGTTTCCTTTGCACATATGCGCTTACCGGCAGCTACGTTACCTGACTCATTTTTGCAACAACAAAAACACAAACACATTTACACAATTAAAGTCAAACTGCTCGACTACACGCCGACCAATACTTGTTTTCATTAATAGTATTGAGCATGTTTTATAACCTCGGCCTATTCAATATTTTTTCAATTTTTCAATACGCGCGTTGCGTTTGAATTTGCATGGAAAAATAATTAGTCTATCGCAGCTTTTCGCAGAACGAAATAACCACAAATGGAAAGTTAACATCTTAAGCTTTGTGTTGATCATAAATCATAACAGGCATCCATCGGCTACTATACTTTTGAGGTGCTTCTATCCGGAAAAGTGTTGATTTTTCAGCAAAGGCATGCATTATAATGAATTGTGTTGTTTAGAACATCAACAAAATTCCACATTAATATGCTCCTCTAACCCGCTGAACATGTTTCATCAACATATTAGTACGATTAAAACTTTGTATGAAATCATTGTAAAATGGTATTGAACCGTCTAGTTCATAGTTACTTTTTTCATGGAAAACCATGACATTGGTACATTCTGTTGAAAATTCAAATTTCATTGAAATCTCCTTAAATTATAGATTCAAGACTCAGAAGTATTACACACTAATGAGAAAAATACAACCTTTAGTGATACTAGCATTTCGAGTTTTGAGGTTTTGGCCGCCCTCGAACCATTG
>JAHHFK020004057.1:0-34122 GCA_024533555.2 Aedes koreicus | reverse complement strand
CGTCAAACGAAAGCTTTCAATGCATATTTTGAAGGAAAAATATCTAAACTGAGCCAAAACTTTGTTTATGTATTTTTAATCACGTTTGCCATAACTGGAACTGGAACTTTAAATTTTGGTTCCTTTGATGGTCAATCGCATGTGTTTTTTATGCGAGTGGCGATAATAGAAACACTTTTTAGGCCAAGTGGTGCAAGAAATCTTTTTATTTCAGACCAAATTCTAAAGCTTCGATAAACGGAGACGTAGTATTTAAATAAGATCTGCAATCTTTATCAATTTTAAGTTACACAAATAAAATGATTGAACTGTTGTCTGGATATTAAAATTTTGAATCAAATGAGAATTAAACATAAAAGCAACAACAATAACAGTTTTTGTGATGTTTTTATAACAATTGAGAAATATGGGGGAGGAGGTCCGTTAGCGTTACGTAATTAAAGGGGGGGGGGGGGTCTGTTCACATGTTACTTATTGTTACATAGGGGAGGGAGGGGGTGCAAAATCCCGTTTTTTTGCGTTACGTAATTTGTGCACAAAGCCTTAGGCTGAGTGAAGCGACACATACCCTACCAATGGATAAATCGAAGATACGAAAGTTGACAGCTCCTTGACTACAAAACAATTTTTAACATTTTATTTCTTAACAATAAGTTTCAGTGTAGTGTTTTTTTTTTTCATTAATGAAATACAAAACAAAATTTGAATTAAACTTTTTTATTTTTGTCATGGAAAATTTACTCTGTAATTTATTGTAATTCAATGGTTATTTTTGGACAAAAGAAAAATGAATGTTGAATTTATCAAATGAAAACTAAATTTTGATTTTAAAATCCAAAACCGAAAAGAATGTTACAGGGGACAATACAACTTGAGTAAATTGTGTCATATATGCGAATGTTTCAAGCTTAAGTGTCACTTTAAAAACATGAAACAATAGTGTAAGGTTGCATACAACCTAAGAAATAGATGTAGAAATATTTTCATAATCACACATATATTGAAAATGACATAACTCGCAACGTCTTTTCGTTGAAAGAAGTCTAATTTTGTAAAACAAATATTTACAGACTTTTTTTAAACATTCCCAGACATTTCAAATTTTTATCACAGACATTAAAAAAATATATCTGGCATCCCTGATCTGAAGACTTAATTTTAAATAGGTTTCAATTTGATGCTAACGCTGATGAAGTCAGAGCATTTATTTAGCAATATTCTATCATGCATAAAATTATACTGGAAACCACGATCCATAACCTACTTTTTAATCTACTACTCAATTATACGTCCTATTTAAATTAAAGATGAACTAGTGGTGAAAAAAAGACAGAATACTGAATTTTATGTTTCTTTTTTTTACATAAATTCATTTATAATTTTGTCTTTCTAAAACAGTAAATTTATATAATCGATGGCTTCTGCTATAGCGTCATGAAAAACATTTCTAAGAATTATGGAGAGTGTGAGCTGTTTAGTGGAATACTTGTAACTAGAAAAATAAGAAGAATGATTAGTAATTTCCATTTAATTCCAACTACCTTTATTGCTTATCTTGACAGATACGCGAATTTCGTCTACAATGTGCAGACTTCTTCAGTGTCGTGTACTAATTCGATTGGTTTTAGACACTGAAGAAGTCTGCACATTGTAGACGAAATACGCGTATCTGTCAAGATAAGCAATAAAGGTAGTTGGAATTAAATGGAAATTACTAATCATTCTTCTTATTTTTCTAGTTACATTTCTAAGGGTTTTTTTTTTCACTATGCGAATCTAACATTGAGAGACTCTCTTTGATTACATTATCTTTCATTCATATTCCAATCACCTTAACGTTTCCATTCTACTATTTGAAGAATATGCTAGCCAGAACTGTTGTGTTTCGATCTGTACTAAACAATCCCTCGAAAGTTTTATAACGGCGCTGTAATGAATGAAAGAGAGTGAGCCCGGATAGAATCTCTCAATGTTAGATTGGCCGAAATGAAAAAAAAAAAAAAACCGAGTTTTAGTCTAATTTTCGACATTGTCAATTTCACACATCGCGAATATCCACAAAGGTATCGAGTAAAATGCGAATTGGCAGCAAAGAGAACGTTCGTGCTAAGAGAGTTGGATTCACGCGGCACGACAAGACGCTAATTTGTTCTCTTCCGTGATAGATTACAAAAAAAGCAATAAAAATTAAAAAAAATTGCAGTAAAAAAAATAAAACAGATGAAACTGCAATAATTTTTAATGAAATGTTCATAAATCGAAGATGCAGTCTTGATTTCATAAAAAATTTGCTGTACCTGAAAGATATGAAATCCAACTGCTTCATTAGTACCCTGTAACGCAGCGTTAAAACCCCCCCCCACACACACACACACACACACACACACACACACACACACACACACACCAAAACTCATGTTTATTTAAGTGCCCTGAGATCAACACATGCGAGTGGCTTTTAGGACATAGGAATCAGTCAAAAGAGACTAGAAAGTCATTTCATTCAAACATAGCTTTTTGTCAAGTTGCGTCTGTTTCTGTCTTGGGACTCAGAAATTTAACATGAAATCATTTTCTACAAATGATTCGGAAGGAGCCACGTTTGAGTTTTTTGAGACCTTTTGTCTGTTTCTTCAATTGTCTGTTTGCTATTGTGTTAGTCAATGTTACGTCTATAAGTTTAATAAGGCGTTTCGTAATTTCCTTATTCCTTCGGTAAGAAATAAGAAGTTATTGTATTATACCTTGTGCTTAAGAATGATATAACTTAACTCCTTTGGAAGCATTTCACCATCCGTGCAAGGATCATGTCGTCCATAGCGACGCTGTTGACACTGCCTCACAAGGTGTTACATTTTCAAGTTTGCCTTCCCTTTCTCTCAGTCATGTTCATGTCAACTGTTTTGTATGGTGTAACGGCTGTTCCAGAAAGAATAAGCACACCTTATTTTAACGGTCACTTTGGATATAATGAAATATTTCAACATGTTTTAGCTGCGTCCTTTTGTTTGCACATTTCTGAATGACATAGCATCAAAAAAGTGCTCAGTTTTGTGTTACCTATCAAAATGCGCGGTCTTACCCCGGAACAACGAAAAAGTATCGTGCACAAATGGTGCACTGTGAGCGGACTCTCCTTGAGAAAATTGGCCAAGGAAGAGGGTGTAAGCGTCGGAGCGGTACGATCTGCGATTCGAAAATATAGAGAACAGTGTACGTTTGAAGATGCGCCGAAGAGTGGTCGGAAATCCGGTCTTGTTAGTCCGGATATCGATAAAAAGATCAGGGATGCCTACAAGCGAAAACCAGGGACTTCCATTCGGGATGTTGCGAAAAAACTAGGGACCTCGTCGAGTAACGTCATGCGTACCAAAGAAAGACTTGGGCTAAAAACACGCTGGAAGCAGAAAAAAAACCCAAAAGGAACCCAAAACAGGCCGCGTCCGTGAAACCACGGGCCCACAAACTCTACGATTTGTTATTGTGTAGAAATTCGGGGTGTATAATAATGGACGATTAAACGTATGTGAAACTAGATTACAAAACGCTAAGCGAAGACAAAGACATCCTCAAAACGGAGAAGGCAACTTTTACCGAAAAATTTTGTAAGAAGGTTATGGTTTGGCAGGCAATATGCAAGTGTGGTTGATCAGTACCCTGGTCATATGAATATTTTGTATATAGTGTAAATTTGTAAATAGCCCAAAATATTGTAATTCAACCCAAAACCCAATCAAACCCATCACAACAATAATTCGGCTCACTGTACACAATAAGAACCAACTAAAGATTCCAAACCACTTTATGATGTATGATGTATGATGTATGATATGTACTACCACCCATTGTAGCACGGAAACTAAGTCCGACAGCAATGGGCTCTCCTCTCTGTTAGACTTGATCAAGCTTTAATAACCACTGATTATACTAATCATGCCGTTGTATGAAGGGCCAAAAAGGGGTTGGGTGGATCGATATGCAACATCACTTATACGTATCCACAGGGATATAAAGAATCTCCTTCCAACAACAAGATTGCACAATTGGTCAAAAGAGCAAGCTATCTAATATGAGGATGCCCCAATGGGCGGGGAGAAGAGCCCGCCCTCTATTCACAAACTGTTAGCAATGGGGAGTTGGCATTCCCACTCTCCCCATCCAGAGTGCTTCAATCGGGTGCCCTGATGGTCCCTCCTATTCCCATGAAATATTTATATAATGGTGTATATATTTATGTGAATGAAAAATACTACAAGCATTCGTATCTATAATATATGATCTTCATTCGGTTGATCCTGAAATGCAAGAAATGTTGTAAAATGTTAAAGTGTAGAGTTCTGTGGTTCGCGCTTAAGCACGTTTTCGTTCGTTTTCAGCGATAGCAGATTTCACCAAAATTTTGATTTGAAGTATCCTGAAAAAGTTTGTTGAACCTATGGAAATTTTACAAAACTAACATTTATACATTTTAATTTACTGTTGCCATGGTCACTATTTGCTACTTGATGCTGATTTTATAATAGCAATCCGCTTTTATTTTTGCTGACCTAATAGTTATTGCTACCGAGTTAGGAGTGGAAAGATTTAAGAGGAAGGGAGTTAAAGATAAATGGGCAAAAAAACAATAAGTAATGTTTTAATCATCTTTGAAGTAAAATCAATAACACAATATTACCAAATATAATAATATTGTGAGTTATGATCAAATAATGACAAAGGTTGAAATGTAAAATCAAACACTAGCCAAATGGCACACAGCGCTGCATGAATCAATCAGCTCAGAATTGGTAAAAAGTCATTTGCAAACCGGAAATGAAAAATAAATTCAGCAAAAAGTGCAAAAGCCTACCACAGCTGTAATTTTCGGCGTTATATGCTGGACATATAAGGAATGCTAGATGTCATAAAGTGAATGTATGTTTCGTGTTTAAGCCAGATACCGCCTAAATCAGGTTTGTTGCATGAAAATGTGAAGGGCATGATATGATGGAAATAATACGATGTTGTAAAGAAATACTACATAATGTACTTATAATAATTAAATGCCGCTATTTGCCTCTTCCGCTGCTATTTTAGATGATTGAAACTCTAAAATAGCGAAAATTCCAACGTGATATAATGAAATAAAGTTGATCACCTGGCATCCTAGCAAAATAGCAAAATTCCAAACCACTTTATTGTGCAAAACTCAATAGTTCCAAATAAACAGTTGAAGCGACCGGTAGCAAACCATTGTTTTCCCCCTCTCGATATCGTTCTGTCGCGAATAAAGAAAGTCGTCAGTGAACCCAAGTGTGTTTAAGTTTCACGCAATCCAAATCACAAGATCACAAGATTTCTGTGTAGGCCTACTGTGACAACATTACGTACCGTCGATCGGTTTCGGAACAGGCGTGGGTGCGAAGTTTGTTTGTGCCTTCATCATCGATCTATCGATAAGTGTGTAGTGTGGTGTATGAGTGGTGATCCGCCTTGTTCCCATGTTTTGATGCGCCGCTGTTGCTAATAGCGGGAAGTAAAACCTTCGGTGGCCGGCAATTCGAGTTCCACGCTCGTCCGTACATCACAACGGAGACGATGAACACTCAGAAATACGTTAAGGAATGTCTGCAGAAGCGATTATGGCCGATGATCAGGCAGCACGAAGGTCAAGTAGTGTTTTGGCCTGATTTGGCGTCATGTCATTACGCAAAGGGCACTTTAGAATTGTACAAAAGTCAAAATGTATGTTTCGTGCCGAAAGACATGAATCCGCCGAACTGCCCGGAGGCACGGCCAACCGAGACTATTTGGGCTTTAACCAAAGCAAAGATACGAAAATTCATAAAACCAACGGACGACACCCAAAAATTTAAAAAAGATTGGCCAAAAGTGGTCAAAATTGTGGGAAGTACCACTGTTCAGAAGCTAATGGGTCATGTTTTTGAGAAGGAAAGTTAGGAGTCTTGGCTATGATTAAATATTTTGATTAAACGAGAGTAAAATATCATAAAGAACACAAATACAAATAGGATTTGCCAAATAAAATTATTAAGACTAAAAAAACATGACTTATTTTGTTATTTTGAAAGTATGCTTATACTTTCGGGAACAGTCTATAGTGTCGTCTTTTTGTCTGTTTGTTATTTAGTTCGTCAGTGTCACGTTCATAAGTTTAATAATTCCTGCATCTTCTGTTTGTCTGGTGCCACTTCGTGCCATTCTGTGATATGAATTCCACTCTTCTCAATGTCTTGCCATGAGCAGTTTTACCTTCGAATATGCGGGTCATACTTTTTATTCTATAGCTATGATAAGTATACTTCCACGATCACTTTTATATGATAATGTATCGAAAATAGTTCAGTCTGGCAATTCCAATTTTCTTGAACCATTAGTTCTATTGCTATGCCAATTCGATGCAATATGTGGATTTTCTTTTCATTCTATGACGTTCTTATTGGCACCGTCGTGATTTGAGTAGATTATTTGGCTTTCATCTTCTGTTTGTTGAGTAAGGGCTGCATTTCCACTAATCTGGCAACACTTATGTGCTTCTTTCCAAAATGGTAAAGAACCAGACCAGTCCTGGGGCCTGGTAGTTAAAGTACCCCAAGGTTTTGCCAGTGCCCAGGGAATTTCTAAGTGTGCACGGAGTTCATTTGCTTCTAATATTCATGAAGAATAGTTCTAATAATTGGAAAAATAGTTGCGAATGTCACCAGAATTAACCGAATCCAATAAACCTTTTATTACCGCGTGTAACAAAAATGTTATAAATTCCTAAAAAGAGCAACATAATTAAATAATTGTTGAAGTACAGACTTCGAGACTTACATTTAGTAATTCTTCTACTCTTCGAACAGTCCGAGTCCGACTTGTGCTAACCTAACCTCAGGTGCAGCTCTAGCTGTTGCAAATTAGTGTTTAATATACATCACTTTGAATTAAAATGTAATGAATTCTGCTCTTACCGTTCACTTAGGTAGTATGTTGATTTAGTAGTGGTTTCTAGTTTGTTTTTATAGTTGTAATTCGTTTTTAGTTCATAGTTGTAATTTTAAGCTATCATAAGAACAATAGTCAATAAACAAACTTGTATCATAGAGAATATTCATCTCACCTTATTGCTATCTTAGCATAAATGGTATCAACTAATTTTTAATATTCAACCGTTTAATATATGTAAATCACTAATAACTATAAACTTTTAGATCGTAAACTAGCGTATAGAGCACAAATTCTTCTCATTGTTGTTTCCCGATCAATTCGCTTACATCATCCTACGTGACAGCTCACGACCGCGGCTTTGTGCTCATGCTCAATCGATGACAGGCGTCGTCGTAGATTGACAGCGATACGAGGGGTTCGCCGAATCGACGGGCGTATTAACACTAAACATAACGACAACTTCAAGCATCCTCAAATATTATTATACGAAGACCAACGACCGATTTTATTTGATATGTCCATAGGCCTATGAACATGAAAGAAACAAAATAAATTCATCAGGATAATATTGAGCTAGTTTTTACCACTACACAATCCATGGCCTTGAATATCATTTTTTTATTATCAAACTTGACCTTTTTTATTGAATTTCATTACCGGATTTTTTTTTCTTGCGGTAACCAGAACCAGATCCCTGGCACCCCAACCGGCCTTAAAAAACAATCTATTTTTAATTAAAAGAAGCCCACATTAAAAAAATTAATTTTATGTTCCTCAACTTATTTTTACGTCATATTATGTGAATTATTGTTTTAAGTTTTCATGGTCTTGCAAATGTTATAACAGACGCAAATTTCTATTCAGTGAGCAGCTCTATTGGTGTGCAGCTAAGTAAACATAAATTTACATGATCTTTTCTAGCAGCAGAAAATTACTTACACAGATGGAAAGAAACATTTAATTTTCGGTGTTATCTAATGCACATAGAAGGAATGGTAAATTTGGCGGAAATTAATGGGATATTTCATGTAAATTTAAACCAGACAACGCCTGAATCTAGTCTGTAGTATGGAAGATTGCTAACTTACTGATCACTGTTGGTTTCATTTTCACCGCAACAACTTTCAACATTTTCATCACTTGGGATTGCATCGAAACGCGGCTGAGAGTGAGTGCACAAGTTTTGCTCAGAGATCCTTGTTTTTTCGGCATTCATCCGATGGTAATACATGGTGTTCATCCGAAAGCTGTTTTGTGTTGCAAATGGTTGGCCTGTTCAGCTTTTTAACGGACAAAATATTGCCTCTCCGATGGGTATATGGTGCTTTGCATGCTTAGTCGTTACTTTAAAATCGTTTGTTGTAACACTGCAGCTAAGAATTGGGCATTCGTAAAAAAATCAAGTCAAAAATCTTTTCTTTTTTTTTCAATATCCGTCTTAAGTCTTAATATGGCGCCACAAAAGACTTGAAAACCACTTTACATCCGAACGCGCCTAGAAAAAAGGAAAATGTCTGTGCAAACAGATGTGTTTCTCTTAAAACGTGAAATTAGTGCAGATCAAATAGCAAATCACACACTGGACACTCATTTTTTCCGTACAACACATGAAACAGACCCTAATTAAACTTCAGCGTTCCTTCTAAAAAACGATTAAGGTTTGACTAAATACTTTGAGGTTGGTTTTTTTCCCAATGTTTGACATCATGTAATTTTCTTTCAACACAATATTTTGTCTTCACAGAAAAAAAAAAATGTAATTTTAACAAGCACGTAAAATTTTCCCTCGTTTTATTCCAACCCAAAGGAGGCGTAAACAACGGAATTGTTTGCAATCTTTCATTCGCCATACAATAATGCTTGCAATCTTTTATACAACAGGCTAGATTCAGGCGTTATTTGGCTTAAATTAAAATGTAATATCCCATTATTTTCTGCCAAATCTAGCATTCCCTTTCTGTGCATTACACAAAACAGAAAATTCAATGTTTCTTTTTATCTGTGTTGCACTCTACCATCTACCATCGAATTTGTGGATTTTTTCATTCTACTATTGCACAAAATGTCTTCACAGGTTTTTCGTCAATTTCAAAATAATGAGAAAAAAATGAGAAAACAAAAATATCAATCATATTGACACAGTCCTGCCCAAAAGGGTAAAGAACAATGCTCAAAAGTCTATCTGGAATGACCAGGAATTAATTCAGTGTTGAAGTTGATTCAATGCACTGAAAATTAATTTATTTATCTTAAAAGAAAATCAGAGAGACGTTTCTTTTTAATTTGTAACAAAATATTCACAGCTCTTTGTATTATTTTCGTTCAATGCATGAATGTTTTTTCTGTGTCAACGAATGCTTCGTGCTTTTGACAGTTGCGCGTGTGCAATAAATTACGAATGTACCTTCATAAACATAACAAATCCGTTTCGTTCCTGAAAACAACGAACAGATTCGTTAGTTCTACCTTCGATTTCGTAATATAAACTAAAAATAACTTTCAGTGTGGACATTTGAGGACAGTGCAAACGATAGATTTAGCCAAATCCGACGATTTTGCAATTTCAGTTGCATTTTTTTTTTTTTTGGTTTTTCCAAAATTAATTTCCTCTTGTCGAAAAAAAAGCTGTCAGCTTTTTTAAATCGTAACAAAACGATACTACTGAAAGAAGAGCGCTCTTAAAGAATCTGCTGTCAAACCAGAGAATGGACCACTAGCAGGGCAGAAAAAAGAAGTGCATTCAGTCTTAATAAGTAAATCGATATTCAACGAGCTTTTGTCTTTTAGTTATAAATCAGAAAACGATTATGTGTGAACTCCAAGAAAAAAATCATCTGCTTGAACAATTCCACTATTTTCTCTAGATCATAAATCCAAGATAAACCCCCCCCCCAAACCAAAGCTCCCCCCAAAAAAATTATTAATTAAGGCCCCCCCCCCGTGGAAGGCAAAACCCCAAAATTTATTTTTTTTTTTGGACCCACAAAGATTCACCAACAATCACCCACAAAAATAGCAAACCGCCAACTCAGAATCTATAAAAACAATCCAAAATGTTCTCCACCCGCCCGGGACAAACCCCTCCCAAAAACAACACAAACCAACGCCAATCCAAAATAAAAGTTGAAACCCCGGAATTTCGTTTTCTATTACTCGGTGATCACAATATTTAATGTCCAAGGAGTGTATCGAAAATAAGCTATCCAAAAACTATCTTTCAAATTATGTTGAAAACCGATATTTTATTCATACAAAAAATTGATCCTTTATTGTACGAGGTTAAACTTGAACATAATGAAGACCGGATGAAATTTAAGTTATTCCTTCACGAATTTTCGAACTTTGGATCGAATGCTCTTCATCAAGTTCCGGACACGTGTTGCATCGCATTTTTTGGACGCTTGAGCCCAAATTTTTTGAACTCCTGCATGTTCCCAGCTGCCTTACCAGTCTTCTTGAAGACCCTCTTCACGATTGCCCAGTAACGTTCGATGGGTCGAAGCTGAGGGCAATTTGGTGGATTGATATTTTTCTCAACGAAATCTATACCCTTTTCCGCAAGCCAATTGAGAGTGGTTTTGGCATAGTGAGCCGACGCTAAATCCGGCCAAAACAGTGGAGGTGTACTATGCTTCTTATATAAAGGCAACAATCCCTTCTGGAGACACTCAGATTGATAGAATTCCGCATTTATAGTTCCGGCAGTGTAAAAAATGGTTGCCTTCAAACCACAGGAACATATTGCTTGCCATACCAGTACCTTTCGACCGAATTTCTCCACTTGAATCGACCTGTCCGCATCGCTCATATCCTCCCCAACGACGGCAGTAAAGTATTGTGGACCTGGAAGGGTTTTTGAGTCCTCCTTTACATAGGTCTCATCGTCCATCAAAACGCATGCATCCGGACGCTGCAAAAGACGCGAATACAATTTCCGGGCCCTTGTTGCTGCTCGCTTCTTCTGTTCTGCACTTTGTTTCGAGATTTTCTGCTTCTTGTAGGTCTTCAGGTGGTTTCGCCTCTTGATACGCTGGATCATTCCGACACTCGTTCCTGCTTTTTTGGCCAAATCACGTATTGACATTGATTTGTTCTTCATGATTAGAGATACCACTTTCTGCCCCAGTTTCGGGTTGAAGAACCGGGTTTTCTGCCTCTTCCTGGTAGCTCATCCAAAGAATAGTCAAACCACCTCATCGTTATCCCCACACTCCTTTCCACCACCCGCTCTCCATACAAACAGATTTCATAGAATTCTCATTTTTTATTTTCTGTTACAGGTATTCCACTAAACAGCTCACACTCTCCATAATTCAAAGAATAGTGTTCCCCAAACGTATTATTGATGGTTTTAACACTCGCATGATGAATTCCAAACCGCTTCGCCAATTTTCGCATAGTAATACCCTTCTCACTTAGCCATGTGTCCAGAACCTTAATTTTCACTTCCTTTTCAATACGCGACATTTTGAAAACGCAGAATTTGAACCGCACAAACAAGTAAACAAAAGAAAGCTGACAGTCAAACGCACAGCATGCAGTGTTCAGAGCATAAAAAACCATCACAAATACATGCGTACAACGCATGTGTATGTGGATAGCTTATATTCGATACACTCCTTACTGTTAATTACTGATTTGATGTTAGGCTTAAACATTGCTCTATAATTCTTTCAGTAAAGTCTTTCTTATTCTATGTTTCTAATCAATACATTTACGCCAATTCTCCTTACCTTTCCATCTTCGCAGCTCACAATAGCGCATCCAGTAATGGTCCCGGAAGCTACACGTGGGTGACACTCGTCACCATTTTCATCGCTATCATCACTTCAATGGCACCGGCATCCGTTTGCAGCACAAATTTGCTCCAGAGGCAGCACCATTTCAGCAGTCAGCTCGCCCTAAGGTAACTAGAAATCTCCGAAGCTACCGACCGAGCTTGGTACACACACAGCCACACGCCACTAACTGAACAAATGTAATTCAATTAAGTCGGAAACCAAAATTTTAACTTAAAAGTACTGCTTCAAAGAGGTTAGGATTCTATCAATTCAGAACAGAATTCAATTGGAAATGAAGTTTCAAAGATGAGGTTAGGTTTTTATCTCCAGAGAAAATTGCGTGAAAGAGACAGAGTGATTGATGGGAAGTATGCACGGGAGAGCGAAGTTCCTTATCGAACTGTTGTTTTAGGTAAATAAGTTATGAAAAAATCAAATAATTCAAGATGGATTATTATTATGAATATATACAATACACGTAGCAACGATATGATGAGGGTAGTGAGGATGAGCAGTTTCAAAACTGGCATGGAATAGCGAATGTGACGAGTCCGGAAAAGCGAGAATAGAACGTAATTTATTTAACTAAAATGGCAAGAGAGAAACTTTCCCATTTTGTACTCCACGTAAATCGAATTATTTTGGATTCAAACAGTAGCTAGCAAGCAAAGTAGATGGGATTAGAAAAAGAGGAACGGTGGTAAGCCGGAAGCTTCGACACTAATGATTTCATCGAGGTAAATATCTTCATTCCGTTACGAGTCCGACCAAAGCCTGTTGAAAAAAAAATACGGTTCAATAGATAGCTATACACTTTGAGTTGATTTAGACAAATAGCATTATCATTTCAACGTACTCTGTAAATAAAGCCGATTTGCACCCTACATGAAACCACATCATCCCCACCTCTCCCCTTTCTGAATCATCAATCGCAAGGGTGTTGTATAACATTTTTATTTAGAAGCCCCATCCCCTCACAGGAAATGGCAAGAATCGTGCACGAAATCAGGAAATAGATTTCCTACACCTTTCCGATCTTCCCAACTCTAGTCCCGACCAAATCCATCTACCGCAGCTCATTGCGTGTTTGTTTCAAACACCTTTTCTGAACCCAACCCCCCGTGTAAATCCAAATATCGTAAGGCAAACCGAAACCCACCTCTCTCCCTATTGGTGGAAGGAAGTGTTTCCCTTCATTCATTGCGACGCGACGGTGCCGATTTTCACTGCCGAAACCGAACTCAGCCGTGCTGCTGGAGATTTAAAAATTAAATTCGACATCATGCTGTCGATAGCTGTTACCGATGAAATATTGAAAATAATACTGTTATTCGGAACCCGAAAACCGTAAAAAGCTGCCGCAGATATAGTTACCGGAACCCACCTCCAACTGCGGCTGGCACACAATGGCACAATCGCACAACACAATGAACCCCACGTTTATGTCGTTGAATTATGGCCTGCTGGGCTGATATCTGTTGCAATCGAGGTGGGCACCGTGGGGCGAAACAGGAAGGTTGATTAAATTACTTTTCGATTACGCTTCAGAAATTTTTCGGGTGGGCGTTAATTAGAGCGAAGTTTCAGCGCAGATCCAGCCCTGCGCGGTGAACTGTGATTTGTGTTTTGCGCTTTTTTTTGGAAATTTGAATATGAGATTTTGTTGCATCGAAATAATTAATTTGAATTACACATTACAACGCACTCCATCACAAACGTCAAGTTGGAAGTTGCTATTAAATAAATTTACAGTTTTCTCATTATTGACGATAGAGATTGTTTTAATGCGATCCATTAAAACGGCCCGGAATAAAGCTGGAAAATTTCAAATTATTTGAAGGAATTGTCTACCAGGACATTCCAGTTGTTTAGAATAAGCATTCACCGTCCATTTTTAATCTAGTTCCGCTCTCAAGAGTTCTAATGAACGAATGCAATTGCTGAAAGCTTCATAATCAGCTACTAATAATTTTCTTTGAAATAAACAATGAGCTTAAATGGCAACACTGCATCTTGTTGTACAAGTTTTACGTCCCCTTTCCAGCAAAGCATGCTAATGTTGCTTGCTGAGCAATTTATTGAATATGTCAGAAAAATGGCATCTTCGCAACTGATTGGTAGCTGACCGGACGTTGAATGGGAAAGTAGTTAAGGCAACTGACAAACAAAATTACTGGAGCTGGGAGAGCAGTTTGAGTTTGCAACAGAATAACGTAAGTTCTACATCAACACCGATTGAGGGTTGGGTGGTTGAGGAAAAGTGACATTCAGGGTGGTTCAATTTGAAACTTTATCTCAAAGATTGCGCTCCTCAAATGACGACCAATGATGCAACGAAAACGTTGTTCATCGACACCTTTTAGAAGCTAGATATGAAGGAGGCTTGAGAATTAGGTTCTGCTTTTCAAAATTACTACCAAACATGTCCTGTTATTTTGGTATTCATCCTTAAATACACTGGTGTGAATTAACACAAGAACACTTAAATTAACTTGCAGGGGGAGAACGGTAGGATTGTTGAAAAATCAAAACTACCTGCAAAGAAAATAATCTGAATTTGCATTTTAAGGAAACGTCCGAATATAATGTTTCATCTCCAAATATAACAGCTGGAAAAGGAAAATCGAAGTGTGCCGGGCGCGAAACGAGACGTGAAAAATTTCTCTTGTCATTTTTGCTCCGTTTTGAATTTATTTTTATTTGTTTTGTTTATCCAATCAATCGTTTCTGTTAAATCTCGCATGTGAAGTTTATCGACAATGTTTCGACGTAATTATCAACTGGAGTTAATTTTGTGCTACTAGTCGAATTACGAAGAAACTCGTGTGTGAAGTAAACGTTACCCGTGTAGTCTTCAGCTGGTGGTCATGGATATTACTCAATGTCTGATCGGGTTTTTTGGATTAAATGGAATTCAGCTAAGTACTTTCTATAATTTTGATACCAGAATAGTTTTAGCTCTCGTAACGAATGCTGTGCAGTTGGGGAAAATCATTTAATCGCACATACATTTGTTGACCGTTTGGTTCAATTCAAAGCTCTTTGCTAACCATGCATATGTGTATGTGTGTGTGTGTGTGTGTTTTGTGTTTATATGTGTGTAAGCATGTATGTGTGAGAGAAATAGAGAGTGTGTCTGTGTATGTGTGTGAGTATATGACTCTGTGCAGCGCGTTCTTCATCGCTTTTCAGAAAGCAACGACGATATAACCATTAGCCATGAAAGGCTAGGACAAGAGTTAGTGATCATTTTATGCTATGCTATTTCCATTTTTATGAAACGTGCGATAATGTAAAATTCTATTTCAAAGCAGCAACTTGTATGAAATATACGATTTATATTATAATTTGTATGTTTTGTGATACCACATAATTTTTTTTGAGGGTATTTAGCTGGAGCTGCGTGACAGCTTGATTGTCAAGACTAGACCCTTTTCCAACGTCACCTCTACTAAGACCAATATCTTAGAAGCACTAGCCTATGTTGGCCGTTTGAGCACTACTTGAGGTAATTAGTATGGGACCGTAGTATTTTTTTAAAATTTCCGTTTCAAATTTCCCGCGATGATGTTTTGTTATGCAGTCGTAAAATGGAAGCTAAAATAAATACCCTCTCCTACCTAGATATTACGAGCATTTTAATGATTTCTAATGTTTCCTGGAGATAATAATCCGAGGCAAAATGCCGCCTAAGTTAATAGCCCCCAGTGCTGAAGTCATCTCCAGGCCGTATGCAGTAGCAACTAGATTTCAAAAAGACATGTAAATTGCCAAACAATAATTCTTAGGGACGACATTCAGGCTTTTGATGTAGTCTATGTTGACAACTAGTTGTACTGAAGTCAACCCTAAGAGGTATTTCAACAAGAGTATGCATAATATTTATTATTAAAACAGCGGATGATATTTCTAAAGCTTGCTTCAGATAGAATTGGAACAAAAACAATTGCCTGTACTTCAGTTATTTATTATTGAATTCAAGATCTTTTTTTATACAAATGTAGCGTTTTCTTCATACTTTTAAGAAAAAATACGGATAAAATTATTCGTCACGGTTTCGAAGGAATTCTCGAATTTCTCCTGTAACACGGCTCATTAGGCGGCGCACACCTTCTTCGTCCATCGTTTTAGCTATCTTATTCCACCAGGTCTTCATCTGATTGATGTCTTTGACAACCTTTCCCTTTGCCTTGAGTCTCCTCTTCATGATTACCCAGTATTTCTCAATAGGGCGGAACTGGGGGCAGTTGGGTGGGTTAAGGTTTTTCGTAACAACCTGGACCCCTTTCTCTGCATACCATTCTTGAACGACTTTGCTGTAATGAAAGCTTGCCAAATCTGGCCAAAACATTACGGGATGGTCGTGGGATCGAATGAACGGCAAAATTCGTTTTTGGAGACACTCTTTTTGGTATAGTTCCGACTTCATTGTCTTATTTGTAACAAAAACTTTCGTTTTTTTTTACCACAGCTGCAAATGCCCTGCCAAATCATGAATTTTCGTGCAAATTTGTCGGCAAAAACAAATTTAAATTTGGCTGGAACATCCCCCCGAGCCGTTGCCAAGTAAAATTTTTGACCTGGGATTTTCCCGAAGTCAGCCTTGACATAGGTTTCATCGTCCATCAGAAGACACCCGTCGAACTTGGTCAGCACCTGGTCGTATAGCTTCCGAGCACGGATTTTGGCCACACTATTCTGTTTTATGGTCCGATTTGGCTGTTTGCTAGCTCGATACGACTTGATTCCTTCCCGGAGTCGAGTTCTCCTCACGGTACTATGGGCAGCACCGAATTTTCTGGCCAAATCACGGTCCGACAGATTGGGATTCCTCTTAATCGTCTTCAAAATCTTACCACGCAGTTTCCGGTCGACAGTTCCACTCCGACGATTGGCTTGAGGCTTCCGAATCGTCGTCAATGTTTCCTTATACCGTTTGATAACGCGCCATACGGTATTTCTGGGCAATTTAGGCTGTTTAGCTAGCCTAGATGCAGACCACAATGGATTTTACAAATAACTGTGCACAATTTTTTCCATATCCGTCCACCAGGAGCGCCACAATGTGAGCAAAAGTTTGTTCCAATTCTAAATGAAGCAAGCCTTAGACAACCCTCAATTACAATGGTTCGCCTATGTTGGCTATTTACAGCACTGCGGTTTCTTCTAATAATAATCCTAAAAGTTTGAATAAGTAAGTAATGAGCTTCCATTTTAAAGTTTGATATAAGGGTCAGTCAGTCAGGTTATCTTATGTCAATGGCGTTTATTCTACAGCCCCGAGCTATTAAGTTTTATTTACCTTAGAATTTACCTTAGTTTTATGATTATCCAGGCTGTACCGTTTTATTTAAACATACATACCATCTGGATTCCATTACATACTACTTACGGTTTCCATGATACTTCCTGATTTGAGTTTGACTTGGGCGGCATTCGACTCTTGAAACCCGGAATGAAAATTCGTTGTCTCACAGTGACTCAGGTGTACATAGTAGAAATTGAGAGCAGAGAAAAAGAATAAATGAAACCGTGATTAGTTGATAGACATTGAATTGAACTTGAGTTAAATCGAAATGGAATTAAAATTACACTGAGTTGGAACCGAAACGGAATCAATTGAATTAAAATGGATACAAAACGGATTCGGAACGGAACCGAAATAGAACCGAAATAGAACCGAAATGGAATTGTAATGAAATTGAAATGAAATCGTAACGAAACCAAAGCGGAACCGACATAGAACCGAAATGGAGCCGAAACGGAATCGAAACGGAATCGATATGGAATTCAATCGGAATTGAAATGGAACTACCGTGATTAAAACATCCCCCCTCCCCCTTCAAAAGTAAGTCAAATACTAGACTCTCACTGAGCGGACCTTCCAAACTGTTGCTAAAATAAACCAATTTCCAAAGGCTTAATCTACTGCTCGTGCTAACTAAGCGGGCCGCCGAATCCTATCTCTAATAATCATGCTTGTCATCGTCAGTCTAAAGCAACACTTTTCTGTGGCAATGTGCTTCATTTCGGACAGTCGATCATGATGATCATAACGTTCACCCCTTTCGAAAATATTGCAATTACATTCAGTCACTATACCATGAACAAATCAGGTATTTTAGTTATCCATGCCACAAAACAAATGGATGAATAACAACAAAAGTTGCCACGAAAATGAAAAGTGTACTTTATGTCGTTTCCCTTAGATAGAAAGAAAGAAATCTAAGAGTGAATTGCGGCATAACCCACCAGTATCACACCTGATCTAAGTGCCTTTATATAAACGTTCTACGACGTGGCAGTGAAGTAAATGGGCAGAATAGGTGATACTTTCACTACTAAACAAATTCTTGGTCTCACATACAGGGTGCGGCAGAAAATAATGCGAAAATGTTTTCTATTTCTTTCAAATCCCATTTTCAACTAATTCAAGCAATAATATCAACGTTTTCGAAAGCAATTATCTTTAAAAACTCCTTTTAAACAAATGTATTCAATGTGTCCCCCATTTTTATTAATAACATCCTCGAGCCAACGCTGGAAGCTAGAGCATGCCTTTCGGACGTAGTCCTCCGACGTTGACTGCCATGTGCGTGTTATGGTTGACTTCAGGGTTTTCACACTAGGCCGTAATGTTTTGCAGACTCGTGCTTCAACATATGCCCAAATCGAATAATCCAAAGGATTCAGATCTGGACTGCTAGGGGGCCACAAATCCTTCAGCCAAAACTTCATGTTATCGTTCAACCATTGTTGGGTTCGATTGGACGTGTGACACGGCGCTCCATCCTACTTTAGGACAACGTTTTGGTCCTCGGAGAAGTTGGCCTTCAACCAGGGAAGCACTTGGTCCTTTAAAATACCGATATACACTTCGGTATTGATTTTAACTCCAGCATCAATGAAAACCGGCGGCATTTTCAAACAGTTGGACGCCACCCAGCCAAACATCATGACATCAGCTGCATGTTTGGTTTGAAATTTGAATTTCACTTTTTCCGGAATGTTCTCCATTTTCTGGGGTGAAATGAACCGGTCCGTGCGGCTGTTGGCCACAGCATCGATGCTAAAAAGCTTTTCGTCGGAGAACAGGATTATCATTTTTTTTCCTTCTTCAACAAGGTAAGCAATCTCTTAGAACGAGTCACTTGTAGTTCCATGACCCGGTCCGTAATCAAGTGGCGTTTAACTCTGGCTCTGGAAGATGAATGCAGGTCTTTTTTTTTGATGATTCTCCGCATGGATTTCACCGAAATATTGGCTTCCTTTGCAAGTTTTCTTATGGAACGCACCGGGTTGCGAGCAATTTTTGCACGGACCAATTTGATCACGTTCGGCGTGCGTGCAAAGCGCGGACGTCCGCTTCCCGGCTTCCGCTGCTTAGGACCATCCTGCAGGGACTTTTTTATGCGGTAAACTGTTGTCAAAAGGCACCCTACCGCCTTGGCAATTTCTTTTGGCTTCTTCTTTCGCGAACATTTTGACGAATTTGCAATAAAACAAATAGAATGTTTGGATGCAGCACTTGAAAATAAACATAAACAAATACACTTTCGGCAGAAATTAGTCACTAGCTACACGAATTAACCCAATACTCAAGTTTGAACATTTTCGCATTATTTTCTGCCGCACCCTGTACATGTTTAAAGCGTGAGAAAATCCCTCTCACCGTCGACAAGGTGATAAATTTGACCCGCGAGAGGGTATTGCGTACATGATATTTATTGAACAGAAATGTACACTAGTTTTTCGAGTGTATTAAGAGGGTTAGTTGTTAGTTGGATCACTGGTTTCAATAAATCATACACCGAAACACAAAATAAATCATACACAACATGAATTTTGTAATCTACTGCAATATGTCAGCTGATTTAAGAATATAAGTTTCATCGGGCATAGAATGTATTTTTTTTTACTACAAAATTATGCCGGAATGAAAAAAGTATGCGGGTGCATGACTTGCCCAATCTATACTTTTAAAAATGAATTTCCTTCTGACTGTCTGTCTATCTGTCTGACCCTTAAAGACTCGGAAACTACTGAACCGATCGGCGTGAAAATTTGCATGCAGGAGTTTTTGAGTCCGGGCGAGGTTCTTATAATGGTTCTAGAGCCCTCCCCTTCCCGAAAGGGTGGCTCTCATACAAATGAAACAGAAATTTCTGCATAACTCTAGAACTATTCAACTAGATGGAACCAAATTTGGCATATCAATCAGATCATGGCCGGTGTGGCCTCTGCTGTTTACAGAAGTTGTCTACATTGTAATCGGTCCATGGCTGTACTTCACCAGCCTCGTTGTCTGCGGAAGGTCCGCAGGTCACCTTCTGCGTGATCGATCCACCTTGCTCGTTGCGCGCCTCTTCTTCTTGTACCCGTCAGTTCGTTTTCGAGAACCATTTTCAGGGGGCTGTCGTCCGACTTTTTAACGATATGTCCAGCCCATCGTAGTCGACCGATTTTTGCTATGCGTACGATGGGAGGTTCTTCCAGCTACTAATGCAATTCGTGGTTCATTCGCCTCCTCCACGTTCCGTCTTCCATCTGCACTCCACCGTAGATCGTACGCAGCACCTTCCGTTCAAAGGCACCTAGCAATGTCCCTGTTTCTTGGCCGTAGAGAACTACAAGTCCAATTACTGTCTTGTAGATGGTCAACTTTGTAGTTCGGCGAACTTTGTTCGATCTTAGCGTCCTTCGGAGTCCAAAGTAGGCACGATTGGTCCCCCAAATTTGGCATTTGAAGGTTTTTGAAGGCAAGAAATGTTTCTATGCTGGTTTGAGACCCCCCTCGGGAGGCTCTCATACAAATGAAACACAAATTTCAACCAAACATGAGAATTATCCTGGCAACTCAAACACAAAATGTATATTTCTCGGGTAAAAAGCATGTTCTGATAGAAGTTCGAAGCCCTTCTTAATCAAGAAAGGGAGATTTGTGAGCTTCTCGCAGTGCTATATTATACACAAGAAGTTCTTCTTCTTTAGCGTTTCAAGCTTATTGCTTTCACAATTGGCTTATTGCTTGCTCTCAACTTAGTGTTCTAAATGCACTTCCACAGCTTTCGATGCCAAGTACCATTTTTGCATTAGTTTGATTGTGTGGCAAGTACAATCATACGCTATCCCCAGGGAGTCGAGAAATTTTCCTTAACGAAAAATGTCTAGACCAGACCGGGGATCGAACCTAGCCACCTCCAGCATGGTGTTGCTTTGTAGCTGGGCCTTTACTGACTGAGCTCACGGACGACCCCAAAGGAAGTTGATCAAAGGTTATACAAGACAAAATTACTTTCAAACTTACAAGATACGGCTTAGTTTGAAGATACAATTTTTGTCTATGAAATACTTCTACACAGAAAGAAAATCCATGGTAGAAACTACCGATCTGAGGGTTTAATTTAAAACAAGTTACCTACGTTTTTTTTTTGCAGAAAATAATTTCGTTTGGCTCTATTTTGATAATGTACTAGTATGTAAACATTGGGTTCAGTAAGTATTAAATAATTTAATGAAAAGGCGGTATTTCAAAATGGACAAAATAATACAAACACATGATTTTATTATTGGATGGTTATGTATTTGACTTTATTCTTCAACTTTCAATTCTAAATGTGACTCCCTTAGCCTTGAACACTGTTTCCAGTTGACATGGCATCCTTTCGACAATTTTATATATATTCCGAATCAATATGTTTCCAGGCTGTTTCGAGAGCTTAAACATAATTATTTTAGTTAGATTCCGATGTCTTTCCCACTTTATCGTCGAGATAACCCCACAGATTTTCAGTATGATTCAAATCAGGGGATTGCGGAGGCCATTCGAGCATTTTAATTCGGTTTGACTTGAAGAACGCAGTAGTTTTCTTCGTGGTGTACTTTGGATCGTTGTCCTGTTGAAAAATGTAGTTCGAGTCCAGGCCAATTTCCAAAAGAGGCACCTCAAAATTTTCGCAGAGCAAATCGATGTATACATCCGCAGTTATGATTCCTTTGCTCTGAGCCAAACTTCCTACTCAAGACCGTGGGAACGCTCTCTAGACCATGATATTCTCACCTCCATGCTTCATAGTCTTCTGGATGTATCGATACTTGTGTGCGCCATTTTGGTCCAAATAACTCAAACTTACTCCCGTTCTTCCATAAAACCAATTTCCTGTTTTCGTCCGACCAGCGTATTTTTAGCCTAACTCCAGCCGCTTCTTCTGGTTCCGCTTTCTAATGAATGGTCGCTTGGAAGCTAAACACATCTTTAATCCACTGTCGTTGAGCCATCCACGAACAGATCATCAACCAACACTTAGATTTAGTGATTCAGCAATCTCTCTCGATACAAATTTCGGATTTTGCTTAGCCAGTCAAACCATCCTGACTTCCTGCGCTGTGACCACTACTCTCAAAGAATGCAGTGCTGCCAACATATTTAAACTGGCTTTACTAATACCATCGAGAAACTACAAAATAGAAATCAATTATGATATTGCAATCCAAGACTACTTTGTTAAAGACACCAGGACGCAATCTCTTCAAATAATCAAAAAAAAACTACAAGGGACAGCCCAATGAAGCTTTACGCAAAGTTGACGTTGTCCTACGTAGCAAAGCGTTATAAATGTTATAATCATTTTTTTTTCCAATATTTTGTGACGGTCGTCATTTGTAAAATTTCTATTTGGCATCCTGCTTTTGGCATAAGCTTGCTTTATATATGCGCTTCGGAATAATATGGAGACCGTTAAAATTTACGAGCCGTGTTTAAATTTTTTGAAAAGAAGGGCAAGGCTGAAGATTTTAAATGGTCCATGTTTGGTCGACCTTCTTTGGACCTGTCGTATGGCCCATTCGCATCTTTACTTATATTGTGCGACAATACGTTAGCCAGCAATACTAGCGTCATATTTGCAACAGTTGTTAGAAGATAATTGAAATAAATTATCTGCTAGTAATTCTAGTCACTGGTTATGCTAGTGCATGCATTTTTACATACATTAGCGATGACGATGGTGGCTTGCTTATACCAAAGATGGTAAATGAGCAAGATGTCCCAAATAATATTTTCTAGAATTTTTCTCTGAACAAATGACGTTTAGACGTTTTCCTAGGTCCGGCCCTAGGATCTTGCATGTATTAGTGAAATTATGAAACTCTTAGTGATATTAATGTCGCATGGTAATGTTTATGCATCCCATAGTAAATCATCGAAGGTCATCGAAGTAGTGACGTCAATCTCCTTGTATATATTCTGTTTCCCCAAAGAAAGTGATGAACATTTTGTTTTTTTGACGTAGACTACGTCTTACGACAAGGGTAGGGTGTCAATTGTAAATCTAAAAATAAGCGACCGTCACGAAATATCGTTACAAATTAAACGCTTATAACTTAATAACTGCTCGATACATTTTCAAGACGTTTACATCAATCGGTTGTAAATTTTCCCGCGTACAATTCAACTATCAAACATTATCCGTTTACAATTTTAAACAATTGAAAATAACGAAAATAAAAGGTAATGTCCTATAATTTTGTTTTGCGGGCTAAATTTTCCAAATGCACTGTACTTTCCTATCACAGATTTCAAATATGAGCAATAATGTGAACGATATAAAACGGGTACACCTTCGCAAATTTTCTTATTCGAGTTGCAGTACTGGAGCTGTGCAGGTCAATCAGACAGTATGGATTGGCAGCTAGCGCTTGGCGATGGCATGTACTCTGGAGGGTGCACTTTCTTCATTAAGCAGTGCAGAGCGGAAAAGCGTCAATGTAATTTTGGCAGCTGGTGGTGGCAAGTACCGTAGAAGGGGCACTGGGGAGCAAACATTAAACAGGTAGCTGATTGCGCAGCAGCCTGTTGCTAGCAAGCCATTGGCTAGGCAACTGTTGCTAGGCAGCCATTAATTATGCAGTGGTGTGCCAGGCAATCGGTTGCCCAAGTTAGCGATGTATTTGTAGCCAGCTGGTGGGTGCAACCACGAGGAGCGAAATAAGGTGCTTGTGTGTGTGTGATCTTGTTGATACCCATCTTTTGGTAAGACGCAACGTGCAACTGAAAGAACCTGCTTCTCCAAACGACCAATAAGGTTTTAATTCAAATGCGGACCATTTAAAATCCGTCCTTTTCTGGACGAATAATTTAATTTTGAGAGTTTGATTTGAATTTATTTAAAATTACCTTACAAGTTTTTACCAATTGGAAGACAGCGGTGGCTGAAACAATTTTAGTTTTCTCTTCGTTGTATACCTTGAGCGTTGTCCACCATTTCTTACACGGCTCGCAAATGTAAACGGTCTCTATCGCATATAGAGAGTAAGCTTACAGCGAGGCAAGCATGCCAAAAGGAAATTTTACAAATGGCTACCGTCACGAAACATTGAAACATAACTCGATCGTTTCTTGATTGATTTTCGATATTTTTGCTCTTATCAACTAGAGGTTTTTACGACTGCCACTTTATTTACTCGAGTATTTGAAATTTAACAAATAAGAGATGAATATATTTTGTGTACATATTCATCAATTGGCGTTGGAAAGTTTTAAAATTTAAATAAATTCGCTATCACGGACAACGTTTTGATTTGCAAACATGATATTCCAATTTAACATTCTCTGCGCATTCAAAGTAGTACTGTTATGAATAGTTATTCTGTTGTGTTAACGATTCGCGTTGGATAGAGTTTTACTTCTAAGAATAAATAAGTTTTGAGAAACTGTGAAAGGGTGAATAAGTGCAATGCCTATTCGTTTTGATGCCAACCGTTTGCGCAAATTTCGGAAGCGCGTTCAGATCGAACATTCGAAAAATCCTCCGTATTGACCATGTACCGATGCCGAGCGAACTCGAGGTTATCGGGTGAAACTGGAAGCAACCAGAGGCAATGCGCTGCTAACTACTGGTCGGAAAGCTAGAGAAGGGCCTTAAACTCGAGGTGGGAAATAAAATCAAGTGGTCAACCAACTTGACAAACTGCAAATACTTTTCAAATGCTTTCTAAAGAATGTACAATAGATTTTTGCTAACATACTTACTATCGTATGCTGGTCTAACGATCTTCGAGGACAAACATCAATGCTATTTTGATCAGACTAGGCCTTACGGCAAGGGTAGAGGTCGAATCAACATTTAAAAATAACTGAAACAGTGTGAACTCTTATAGCTTTATCATTTATCGATAGATTTTCGAGATTACGCGATAAGGATAATGGTTTCCAGCTGGTCGATCATATCAACATAATCACTACAGGCAGCACAATCGTTGCCCTTTCATCATACTAACATTCAAACCAAACGTCCCTTTCCATGGCTGCCAAATAATTTCTAAGAAGCGAATCATAGCATGTTCTAACATACTTTCTCACTTATTTATGCTAACCCAACGTCCTATTAGAACTGTACACTGCGAAACTAATCAAACGGGTTAACGTAGTCTACGTCAACCGGGCGTGTGTTAAACACAACCCCATTGATTTTTTTCTCAATAATTTGTTCGCTTTTCACTTGAGTTTGCAGAGTAATGGTTCGATGTGCAGTGAAAAAGTGTTCCGTAAAAAGTTACGGCATTACCAAAGATAGCCTTTCCGTCAAATTGCACGGACTTCCGAAGGATGAAACTCGTAAAAGAAAGTGGTTGTTGTTTTGTAGTTATTCTTGTTAGAACTACAAAGTGATCAACATCTTTTTGTTTTTTTTTTACAATTGTAAGTACTACATAGAATAGGGTGAAGCAGAGTATGGAATTACTTTTGTTCTAAACAAAAAGGACATATTTTTGCATATCAAAACATCGATAATCTCTCTGTGCATGAAAGGGTTAAGCTATGAGAAGCTTATGGGGAATTTAATTCAACGATAAACTCAACACACGTCGAACATTGATCATTTCCTTTAATTCCATACACGTTCCAAAAATTTTATGGTAGAGAGAAGGCACCACTCGCTTGCCCAGCAATGTTTACAATATTTTTTCTACTAACACAAGCAAGCTGCCTGGTGGGCCGGCCCTCAAATGAACGTCGTTGCCTCTGAACATCTCCAAGGCTGTTGAGCATTTTGCGAAGGTGTACCCCTTTTATATCGTTGACTGCTGTTTATGAGATCTCCCTTCCTTCCTTACTCACATTTGAAATCTGTGATAGGAAAATACTTGGCATTTAGCAACTTTAATCTGCAAAACGAAATTATAAGACATTCCTTATATTTTCGTTAGTTTCAATAGTTTAATGCTGACAATCAATAGTGTGCAATGCTAGAATCAACGCGTGGAAATATTTTCGATCGATTGGGGCAAACATTTTGAGAATGTGCGGAGAAACAACTGAGATATTAACGCTCAAAACCTGACCGCTTTTCGTGACGGCCGTAATAGATCCTTTTAAATTGGACTTAGTATAGAAAACAAAGACGTGGTCCTACGTTAATAAGCTTAAGTTCTAGATATTCCTTATTAAACGCACTATAGGAAATCTTAACCATATTTTAAATGCAAATTTAAACCCTTAATAGAACAACTAGAAATGTGCTCTTAGAGGACCCACATTGCATAGCTGCGCATTTTCGACATTTTTCACATGTTCCCTATCGTTTCGATCGCATCACATTGAGTCATTCGTTTGCTTCGTTGCCAATGTGAATCTAAGTGCTGTCGAATACATCGGAACCATCTTCATGCGAGTGAGAAATCTCAGGAGAGAAAGGAAAAACAAAACATTTAGCAAATCATTCTCTAGCACCGATGCTCACGCATGACGAAAGGAGACCCTACTCCGACCGTGTTCAATCGTTGGTGAGCAACTCGGCAGCCAATACCGGTTTAATTGGGTAAATCAGCAGGTTCATATTCACAATCCAAGTCATATATTATGATGATGATGATGATGATGATGTGAACTACCATCTAATGAAGCAACTGTCTATGGTATTGGGCTGTTTTAATTAAACGATTTGATCAAGGTTGTACTGTGATAAATGTTTCATAATGTTCCTGTATGAAGCAGATAAGCCCGTTAGCAGATACACTTGCGCATAAATACACTTGCCCCAAGCTTCCGGGGTCTAGAAAGAATCTCCTTCCAAAAACAAGTTCGCAGAAACCACACCAAACCGAGCGCTCAGGAAGTTGACAGTCCCACTCTTCCTTTCCAAATCGCGTCAATCGGGTGCTCTGGTGGTCCCTCTTTTCATCCCAACATATGGTGTTGTATAAATATATGAAAAATTCAGAGAAATTGATATGATTTTCTTACCTTGATTTTGAGATCGTCTTATCTTGAAGCTTGTGTTAGAAAAATTGGCTGAAAGTAAAATTGGTTAGGGTTGTATACCGTTCCCCACCTCCCTTTGATGTAGGTTCCAAAGTGTCGTCTCGGTGTTTCTGCTTTTGAAGAGCTGAACTTAGTAGCGCATATCGAGACTCACAAGGTTTCATATGGCACAGCTCGCGGCCATGGGATAGGGAAGAGAACAGGATAAAGGAGTGAAGCATTAGTAATTGGTAACATGCTATGAGCATGTGAGATTTTCATGGTATTCTAACAACGGCCGTTTAGAAAGATTCGACGGATGCGTTTGAGAGATCATTTCCGATGAGATTCCACTCGTTTACTCCATTCGATCACGTTTAGTTATAGAAGACAAGAAACATTCTACTGCGTGCTACATTTGAGAATATCAGGGCAATGATCCCCCATCGCATCTTCAAGTGATCATTGCAAGCTGTCCATTTGGTTCATGCACTTTTGAACGTTGATGTGGCAGCCTGTTGACACATGAAATCTGTCTCAATCACGAGGGCAGAACCTGCTAATACCCTTTCTGAACCGAAGGACAGGAACTCACAATCTAAGGGGAAAAAAAACACAAAAGACAACAATACCCTATTTAAGCAACATAAAAATCACTCTCTGTTGCCAAAATCAGGAAGAGCCTCTATTGAAAATGAAAAACTCTAATTTTCACTATGCTTCGGTGGATTAAAATCATTGACAATTGTATTGAATTAAATAGCTCTTAAAATGTGAATTCCACTCCACTCATGAAGTCGAAGTTTATTTCCGCTTTCAATTCAATCTGCTTTTCTCACCCCGCACTCCCCTACTTACACGACAAAAAAAATCCGTCGGAACCAAACGACCGCGACCGAGATGATGGAGCACTGGGGTTGTTATCTGTATCCTTTTTGTTTCCAAACCGAGCTGCTTTCGCTGTTAAGGTCGATGGAATCACTAGCCGGAACGCCGTGAAATGAATGTTAAACACATGCCGCCCACAACCCAATATCAACATCGAAATGATATTAAAAACGGGTAAACAGCGCACAGCTCCCGTGATAGAAAAGGAGCATTTTTTCCAATCAGGATGCAGACGGTGGTAAAGAGTAGATACAACATATCAGACTTATGTATAGCGCAACCGGTAGTGGTTCCGAGTTTCGTCCACCCCCTAGCCCCCCACCAAAGTTCATTGTGTAAGCGAAACAAAGCCGAAAAACGTCAATTTGTTGTCCGTAACGGTGGCGTGGCACGTGAAGCGAAAATGTACATCGCTCCAAACTCACGCTCTTGTGACGAGTTGTGCGAAATGGGTTCCAGATAAAACTGAATGATGACGTTATTTATTCGAGAGTTGGCTGACTTTTCCGTGCCATACACTTTAAGAGCGAGCGTTTTGCCGAGTTCGTAGAAGTGACACCAAAATCATTGCCGGAATTCGTTGAAACCAGATCACGAAACTGAGAATTAAACTCCAGGTCTCGTAATCAAGGTTTTCCCCGAAACGAGGATGAATGTGAAAAAATGCCACGCTGCTGCGTCACTTCCCGTGCTGAGTGAGTGGTGGGTGGAATTAGGGCTAAATTAAAGCGTTGTCATTCCGATGGGATGGTATAAACACTTTTCAGAGAAGTCAATCTAAGAAAAATCCTATGAACCAGGAAGCCCACTCAAGTAGGAGCGCTGACAAGAAGTAAAGCCCCCCAGAGTTTAGTAGGGAAGGTCCCCCTAAGATGGCTAAAAGTAACCTAATACAGAAAGAAGAAGAAGAAGCGGATTTAGATTTTAGATTTTAGAAAAAAACTGAAAGCCAAGTTAATCCCCTAATGAGTCAAGAATTGCCACAATGTCATAGCGAACGTAAACATTCTTTATTTAAGGTAGCGTAACAGAATGAGGTTTACAGTTTTTACTTAAGCAAGTTAGAGCCATTACAACTTGAATTGGACCCAAATCATAAAATATGATGCAAGAGCGACTCTTCCGCAAACTTGCAGGGGAATGAAATCTCTAATTGAATCCAATTAACTCAATCGGGTGCCCACTTATAAAGTTATTTAAGAGAATATAATATATTCATGTCAAAAAAACATCTCAGCCACTGATCGCGTAGCGAAAAATTACATATATATGTTCCATTTGTTCTGTAATGGCTGAAACAAACAGTGTGGATAGCGCTTATCATAGATAAAAATTTAATAATACATGCTTTTTTAAAATAACCAACAGATTATCCTATCGGAATTTTTTTTGAAAAATTACAGATAACGTTCTAGTTGCATTTCAAAGATAGTCATTTGAATGATCAAAGAGCCCGGTATGTTGATTTCTTAAATAAAGGAAATATCTTATCATAATACCGTTAAAACAAAAAGATGCTGCATGCCAGTCTGTTGCTCCATGCTCTTAAGATAAATGAATAATATTAAATCAATTAAACAAATGGATAGGTAATAAAAGTTAAATGAGAAAGAAAAATATGTAACGTGCTCTATAGATACTAAGAACTGTACTAAAAAAATGCAAAATATAGACAAAAATTATCACCAAAAATTAAATTTAAGTCGGATATTTTTTAAATTCTCAGGGACTATATAAATACAT
Organism: Aedes koreicus; assembly: GCA_024533555.2. NCBI lineage: Eukaryota > Metazoa > Arthropoda > Insecta > Diptera > Culicidae > Aedes > Aedes koreicus. Next base: position 4,539 of record JAHHFK020004057.1, on the reverse strand, counting down.
ATTAACAGTGTTTTTGCAAACTTGGTTTATTCTACCTCCTCTAGTGCACGAATTGCCCGTACCTTGGACTTAACGCTACCCCTCAAATCCTGTGCAACATTTGCGTTCTCTTTCTTACACACTTTCATCCACTCCTTCTTCAAATCCTTGTCGTTTTTGAAGACCTTCCCTGTTTTCCGAAGCTTGTTCTGGCGAGTTTTGGTAGATTTGCTTCCTTTGGCACAGAAACACCATCATTGGCTTCGTACCACTCCATCACCGGTTTCGCGTTATGGTACGATGCCAGATCCGGCCAAAACAGAGTGTCATTTTCATGGGACCGGAGCAAGGGCAGCTGGTGCTTCTGGAGGCGTTCTTTTTTATATATTTGGCCGTTGATGGTGCCGGTCGCTATGTACGGCTTGCTGAATTTGCCGCACCCACAGATCGCCTGCCACCCCAAGGAATTCTTAGCAAATTTGTCGACCTTCTTCTTTCGGAACTTCTCCGAAACATCCAAGCGGGACTTGCCGACGAAAAACTCCAGGCCGGGGATCTGCTTGGCGTCCGCTTTAATGTACGTCTCGCCGTCCATTACGATGCATTTCGGCTGCACCAACCACTCGCGGTACAGCTTCCTGGCAAGGGTTTTCGCCACCGTATTCTGTTTATCGGTTTGGTTAGGCGCCTTCCGCACCTTTAAATATGAAGTCCAGCCCGCTAATTGTTTTCTGGGTGGACAAGATGGAAAAATTTACCTTCTTGACCACGCCCCGAATCGAATGCTTCGGATTGTGCTTGAAGTAATTCCTAACCTTCTTTGCGTTCACAGGGTTGGTCGTCTTCGCTTTTTCTCCACTGCCAGCTCACCGCGTGGTCACTTGGGTCTCCTTGAACGCGTTCACCACACGGGACACGATCGAATTGTCGATTTTTATTTATTTGTCGTCAATCAATAGTAGACCGTTTTGTTACAATAGTGCTTACATTTTATGTTTCACTTATATATACAGTACGCCTTAGGAAACTAACACATCAGATTTGCATTTTTAATGTTTTGAATCGTTCGTCATTATCTTATTGAATTGAAGTATTGTTTTAGTTTTGTTTTGGTCATAGTAAAGTCTACATTTTCTCCATGCTTATTGTAAGTTGCCATCATCTGATTCAGAGGTACAAATTTGGCGTAATTTGTACGATGATGGCTTGTAATAAATATATTTCTATTTCGTAGTTGCCGCGACGGTATGTAAAAATTAAGTTTTGACAAAAGTTCTGCTGAATCAACGCGTTGCGAAACAATGTCATTTACGAATGATACTAATGCAAATTCACGGCGCTCTTTTAATGATTGGATGCTGATGAGCATGCAGCGGGCTTCATAAGATGGAAGCGGAAACCTTGTCCAACCTAATTTACGAAGTGCATACAGTAAAAATTGCTTCTGTACCGATTCTAGTCGTTCTTCATGGGTGACTGAAAATGGTGACCAAACCACGCTACAATATTCCAGTATTGACCTCACATATGCAATGTACAATGTTTTTATTGTGTACGGATCATGAAAATTGTAACAAAAACGTTTTATAAATCCAAGCATATTATTTGCTCTGTTGATGATAGTATTGTAATGCTCAATGAAAGTTAGTTTCGAGTCCAAGATAACTCCTAAATCCCTTGTTCTTTTACATTTCTCAACTGGCTGATTCCCTAGATTGATAGTTATGTCTGGGGTGTTTCGTTTCCTACTAAAAGCTATCGAATTACATTTCTTTACGTTCAGCTGTAATAGACTTTTGTTGCACCAAATATAGAAATCATTTATTTCTTTCTGGAATGACATGATATCTTCTTTGTTTCTTATTTCTAAAAATAGTTTCATGTCATCAGCGTAAATAAGAAATTTAATGTTTTTGAGAATAAAGGAAATGTCATTTACATACAAAATGAATAAAAGAGGACCTAAGTGAGAGCCTTGGGGGACTCCAGAAGTGACCTTAATAGGATTTGATTTCTTCCCTTTGAATCTAACTATTTGTTGACGGTTAGTAAGATAGGATTCGAGCCATCGGAGGATTCCTGCCTCAATTCCCATTTTTCGCAATTTGAATAGAAGCATGGGTATGTCAATGCGATCAAAAGCCTTGCTGAAGTCTGTATAAAGAGCTTCTACATGGTTGCCATTGTCCATTGCTATCAGTGAGTAGTTGACGAATTCCAATAAATTTGTGCTAGTTGATCGTCCTTTGAAGAATCCATGTTGATTATTAGTCAGTCTGTTTTTGATTTGAGAAAACAATTTTTCATTGATAATTGCTTCAAAAAGTTTAGGAATGCAGGAAATAATGGCAATTCCACGATAGTTACAAATGTCCGATTTTTTTCCACTTTTAAAAATAGGTACTAGATAGGAACTTTTCCAAAGTTTGGGGAAGATCCCAGATTCCAGTGACATATTAAAAAACCAAAATAAAGGTGCTGTAAATTCTAATGCTAAGTTCTTCATAAATACGGGTGGTATTCCATCAGGGCCAGAACCTTTGGAAACGTCTAATTTATTCAAACCTTCCAAGATGTCTTGAAATTTGACTTGACTAACTCCAATGTCCCTTGAAAATTCTGGGAAGAAATTGAAATATTCATAATCGCGATCTTCTTCATCAAACGTGGTATAGATTTCTTGGAAGAATGTTGCAAATAGATTGCAAATTTCTTCCGCGTTATCACCAACATTTGAGTTAAGATGCATTCTAGATGGGAAATTGTCAGATTTCAGCTTAGTTTTAACATAATTGAAGAATTTTTGTGGACAAGACTTAATTTCAAGTTCGGTTTTTGAATTATGCTCATCATATGCATTACTAATAGCAAGATTCAGTTCATTGCAAACCTTCAAATAGTATGTCAGATTATTACTGTTACCATCTCTTTTATACATTTTGTGGGCCTTTTGCTTCCGATTTTTAAATTTTTTTATTTCTTTATTATACCAAACTGGGTGGTTTGAATTACCTTGTCGCCTAATTTTTTTGAGTGGTACTTGTTCAACTACTATTTCAAACAATAATTTATAGAAAACCTCAACAGAAGTTTCAACATTTGCTTCATTCTTAAAAATCGTTTGCCAATCAATTCCGTTAAGTTTGTGTCTTATGATATCATAATTTGCTAAATGATATTGAAAGACCTCTTCATATTCATAGTCGTTGGGTTTTTCGTATTCATGAACAAATAAGGAAAACTCAATTGCTGTGTGAAAAGCTTCATTTTTCCATAATGGAAAAATAGATTTACTTACACAGAAGTCTTCCTGAATATTTGTCAATAAAAAATCTAAATAGCAATTTTGTTGGTTTTTAACATGGTTAATTTGATTGAGCCCCAAGCCTGCAGTTTTGTCGAAAATAAGCTGCAATGTTTCATTCTCCCCAACGACTGGTAGTAAGATGCACTCGTTTTCATTGTCTAGAATGAAGTCAGCACTACGTTGATTAAAATCACCGTATATGTGAACTTTCACTTCTGGGGAAAGTTCAGACATAATTTCATCAGCAGTTTGAAAAAAATGGTCATATGCTTCTTTGCGAGCGTTATTTGGGGAAAATACACTGTGGCAAATACATGTATTTGACCTGCCATGTGTACTTTCACCCATACATGTTCGAATTCCTTAACTGTAGATGTATCAATGATTTCTGAATTAAATTTGGTAGAAATAGCTATTAAAACACCCCCACCTGACTTCTTTTCAGAAATTTCCAAATTGCGGTCATTTCTAAAGACATTATAAGAATGTCCGAAGACTTCTTCACTCCTAACGCTTTGATCCCAACTGGTTTCAGTTCCCATTATTATTGGGAATGAGCAACCCAAAATTTTATTATGAATTTCTTGAATTTTTACCGCACTTTTCATACGGTTAAAATTTTGGCAATAAACTATTATTTCGGTACTTAATTGTGTTTTAGGTGGAAGCGTTTGCAGATTCGAGTTAGTCGATAAATTAAAATTATTAAAACTAATTACCCCTCTCTGATCTAGAGATGTCGTCAAGTTCTCGTTATCGTCGTGCGCTTCAAAATCATTATCCTCCTCTAAGGGTTTCGTCATTACCGATGAAAACTCGAATGCCCATGCGAGCATGAACATGATTCACATGGTGCTGCTGAAAAACTCGCCGGAGCCAGCCAGTTGGGTGAGTGTGCAGGAGCTATGCGTGAAGATTCATCAGATGCCGGGTAAGGGTGTAGGATTTCGCCTCGTTGAAATTGTATAGGTTGATAGTTAGGTGGTGACCTGGAAAAACGACACTTCGCTGCCGCTAGTAGGTCTCGATCATGTGGTAGTGGATTGTGTGGATAGCCGATGGTGTTGAGATTATTGTTGTTGTTGCATTTATTGTAGAAAACAGTTGAGTGTGTACGGTTGCTATTGTTGATGTTGTTGCTGTTGTTGTTGTTGTTGTTGTTGTTGCTGTTGCTGTTGCTGTTTGCTGTTGCTGTTGTTGTTGTTGTTGTTGTTGTTGTTGTTGTTGTTGTTGTTGTTGTTGTTGTTACTGCT
>JAHHFK020004056.1:0-35806 GCA_024533555.2 Aedes koreicus | reverse complement strand
AGCATGAAATAAAAACTGTATCTCCCAAGAAAAGATTCGGAAAGGCATTACAAGCGGCACGCACCTGATTTTCGGGGATTTCATCCCATATCTTCTGTATGGTAGCTTTGAATGTTTCAATACCCATTGGTTTGAGATCTCGAAAGTGAGCTTCCATGATTCCCCAAATAGAGAAATCCAGAGGATTTGCATCTGGCGAAGAAGCTGGCCATAATTTCTTAGGAATGAAGTCTGGCAAATTCTTGGTGCACCATGCTTGGGTAATCTTTGCTCCATGGGACGGCGCAGAATCCTGTTGAAACACCCATTTGCGGTTACCGAACATCGTTGAAGTATGCTTCTTCAAATGCTTTTCCAGGACCTCTTTTACGTAGTATGCTGCGTTGATTTTTACACCCTTATCAATGAAAAGCAGTGGTAGACGACCTTCCGCAGAAATCGCTCCCCAAACCATGACCGAAGTATGATTTTGGAAGCGTTGAACTGCGCGAATTGAAGAAGGGATATCCTGAATACTCGCTGCATAGACCCTGTCATTTTGAGCGTTGAAACTTTGCTGCAATACGAAATTTTTCTCATCCGAAAACACAATCATGGAATCACCGTGCCGACGAAGTAATTCGCGACAACGAATGACTCTGTTCTTCTTGTTGGCTTCCGAAAGTCCACACAGAAAAAAATCTTGTAGTAAAAACTACCATTTTACCCGACTATGCCTATTTTCAAAACTACCATGAAATTTCAGTCAAATTTACTACGTTTATGGTACAACCTTCAACATTTGTGGTATATTTGACAGACCTCATATTGATATCAACTGCACCATGGTTGATCTAATCGCAGGCATGGTAAAATCAAACGCATTTATATTTCTACTGTGGTTTTTTTTTGCGTGTAAGAGAGCGAAGCGTCTGTTAAAGGGACAAATGCAAAAGCCTGCTCGTATTGCGGAAACGAAAATCATCAAATCGTGAACTGTTCAAGTTTCAAGTCATTGGAAATCGGAGCGAGATGGAAAGCAATGCGTCAGAAGAACTTGTGTCGTCTGTGTCTAATTCCGCATCGAAAGTGGCCATGCCACTCGAAGAGAAGGTGCGGCGTAGATGGCTGTCCTCATGGTGGCATCACAAGCTTCTACACGGTAGTCAGTGTTTTCGAAGCGGACCGGTTGTAGCTAACTCAGCCAACCGAAACGGTACCATCCGCAACTACCACCATGCGAAGTCTTTTTCCCTCTTTCGATATCTACCAGTAACTATCTATGGGAACGGAAAACAGGTGGAAACCTACGCTTTCCTGGATGATGGATCATCGTCGACACTGTTAGAGGAGGCGATCGCAGCTCAGTTAGGAATCGAAGGAGAACCGGACAACCCAACAAACATCGGTGTTGAATTAGAGCTTGTTCAAGCAATTTTGGAGAAGCTATTCAGCTGTTTCTTCTAGAATAGCTGAATAGCTTCTCCAAACCTAACCGATGTTTATTGGGAACCTTTGCTTGGAATGAACCGGAAAGATTGGCAGGCATGAGAAGTGCTCCAAGAAGAGTCGCTTTGGAGATGTACCTTACTGGCAAGCAGCATACATTCCAACTGAGTAACGTACGGACGGTACGTGAACTGGGAAAACTTCAGTCAGACCTTAAACTACTCTGAACTGTCGAAAGCTTACCACACCTACGAGATGTTCAGTCAACAGTTATATCGATGCAAATCCTGGAATGATCATCGGCATCGAGCACGTGCATTTAACTAACCAGCCTGAAGATGCGCCGAGGTGGAAGGAGTGATCCAGTGGCAACAAAAACTCGCCCAGGCTGTGCCGCATCTACGGAAGAGATTCGGGTAACAAAGGATCTGTTGAACAGCTAAACCTCCACGTCTATCCAAGATATGAGTAACATTGACTTATACGATTCCATGAAGAAGTTTTACCGTCAAGAAGAAGCTGTAGTAACAACGCTGATATAAGTCAGAAGAAGAGCAGTATTTTTGGAAGCAACAACTGTACGTCGAGGATCTAGAATAGAGTCCGGTTGCTATAGCGCAATGACAATATTCACTTCCCAGAGAGCTACAAGATGGCAATGGTAGACTTCAAGGACTAGAGAAGCGTCTGTCTGGGATGCAGAACTTCGCAGAAGGTGAACGGCAGATTGACAATTATGAACAAAAAACATTACATCAGTATGACATCACAAGAAGGAGTGGCCGATTGATGCGACCGTGTCTGGTATCTCTGGGTAGTGATCAATCCCGAAACCGAATAAAATTCGGATGGTCTGGGATGCGGCTGCGAAGGCTGGTGGAGTCTGTTTCAATGACATGCTGCTTAAAGGTCGGATCTTCTCGTGTCCCTAATGGAGTTCTACTGCGCTTCAGACAAGAGCAAAGTCGCCGTTGTTCAGATATGCGGAAAATGTTCCGCAGAGTAAATCATCCGCATTGAAGATAGATGGTCGCAATGCTTCCTGTGGAGGACTAGTCACATGAGAAGAGCTACAAATCTACGTGATCAATGTTGCGATGTTTGGTACTGAAGCTCTCCATGCACAGCGCAGTTTGTGAAAAACTGAATGCGTTAGACTACAGTAAACGGTATCAAAGGCAGTAGAAGCAGTAACCAAGAATGCTACGTAGATGACTTCCTGGACAGCGTCAATTCAGTGGGCGAAGCAGTAGAACATCAGGAAGAGTTAAAGAAATCCATGCAGCCGCAGGGTTTCAATTGGGAAAAATATTCTCCAACGAGCAGAAGTGCTAGACAGGGTTGGAGAATCAGGTTCGACGATCAGTAAGTTACTACCCCTGGACAAAGACCCGAACATAATTGAACAGGTCCTGGAGTGTGATGTGGATTCCATCAGAGGACAAATTCACATTCGGCCAGCAAGGAGTTGAAGAGGGGTTCTGGATACCGAATGTACGATTCCGACAAAGCGTCAGGTTCTGCGGATTGTCATGAGGTTGTACGATCCCTTAGGATTCGTCGCGCATTTTGTTATGCAGGGAAAAGATAATGATGCAGGAGATTTGGCGCACACTGGCATGGGCTGCGGACGAACCGATAGCGGAGCCGTGACACGACCCTATGGACTCGGTGGATTGAGCGGTATCGAAGATCAACGATGTGAAAGTTCCTCGCTGTTTCTTCAAATCCGTCTGGCCCCAGCAGGTCAGCGAAATCCAGATCCATGTATTCACGGATGCAAGTGTGTCAGCTTGCGCGTGCGTTATCTATTTAAGGATGACCGTTGACGGAAGAGTCGGTGCTCATTGATAGCTGCGAAGACGAGATTGCGCCGCTTCGGACGCTCTCTATCCCACGTTTGGAGCTACAGGCTGCCATGATGGGATCCCGTCTACTACAGAATATCTGCTCAGCTCTTACCATCAAAATTCACAGCCGCTTCCTTTGGACAGATTCAGCAACAGTTCTAGCCTGGCTTCGTTCGGATAGCCGACGATACCACCAGTTCGTTTCATTCCGTGTTGGCGAAATTCTGTCTCTTACCAGTGTAAGATGAATGGCGCTATGTACGCTCGCGAGAAAACGTTGCGGACGATGCCACAAAATGGAACGCGGGGCCATCATTTGATCCTGACTGCCGGTGGTATCAGGGACCAGCATTTCTACAAGATCCCGAGAGTCAGTGGCCACGCGGAAAGTGGAAGAGACATAATGGAAACAGAGGCGACGAATGAAGAAATTCGCATGGTTACCGTACATCAAGCGGCAGAGGAAGTGGTAGACGTGCACCGTTTCTCAAACTGGAACAGGCTACTACGTACGATGGCGTATGTTCACCGATCGGTAGCAGTGTGGAAACATACAGCAAGTGAAACAAGATTGTTAAAAATACTGAGTCAGAGTGAGTTTACAAAAGCAGAGGAAACACTTTGGCGTCAGACTCAAGCACAAATGTATGCTGAAGAAATTCATCTGTTGGGCAAAGGACATGGTTTGTCAAAAGGTAGTTCAATCCGTGCGTTGTCCCCTTTCTTGGATGAAACCGGAATCTTACGGGTCGGAGGCAGAATCGAGAATGCTCCTAACATATCATTCGAAGCAAAACACCCAGTCATTCTGCCAAGGAACAACCGAATCACCTTTCTCGTTGTGCTTGGCTTTCATCAGCGATTTCTTCACGCCAACAGCGAGACAGTTTGTAACGAGCTACGGCAACAGTTCTACATTCCGAGAATGCGAACGGTAGTACGAAGTGTGTGTCGCAGCTGTCAGTATTGCAGAATTAGGAAAGCAGCTCCGGCCCCACCATTGATGGGGCCGCTTCCAAAGGTGCGTTTGACTCCGTTCATTCGTCCATTTACGTACGTAGGAGTGGACTATCTTGGTCACTTTGAAGTGAAAGTCGGTCGCAGCATAGTAAAACGGTGGATATGTCTGTTTACCTGTCTCACAGTAAGAGCAGTCCATTTGGAGCTTGCGCACAGTCTGTCAACGAAGTCTTGCGTGATGGCATTTCGACGGTTTGTCAATCGTCCAGGAGCTCCATTCGAGGTCTTTTCCGATAACGGCACCAACTTTGTGGGAGCCAGGCGTCAACTTTCCGAAGAGATGCAGAAAATCCAAGAAATTAATGCGGATTGCGCAGCTACGTTCACAAACGCCTGGACACAATGGCATTTCAACGTTCCTGCAGCTCCACACATGGGAGGACCATGGGAACGGATGGTGAAATCCGTTAAAATGGCGATGGCAGCGATATCGGACAGCCCACATCATCCTAGCGACGAGGTTCTGGAAACGGTAATGCTGGAGGCGGAGGGGATTGTCAACTGTCGTCCGCTTCTTCCGCGCCCATGCTCCCCACCCTTTCTTTGGCGCGCGCACGCCCAACGCGTCTCCGCGAAGCAGCGCAATTTGTGGCCTCTGCCAAGGGGCAGTTACCCGGTGCCCCAGGAACGCGGGTTGCGAGAGGGGCGTGCCCGGGCGACGCGACCGCGGGAAACACACCGCGGGCGAGCCGAACATTGTGGTCTTCCGGCCACCAGGCCGGCGCGCGGGCGGGGGTCGGCAGCCGCGGGGGTTCGCCCCCCCCCGGTTGCGCGCCTTTTCGTGGTGTTAGGGGACACAAGGGAGCCCGGGGAAGTGGCTCGGGAAACGGAAGTAGTTCATGAGCCGGAGGATGTTACCGGCAACACTGTTAGTGTCGAATCGGCGGTGAAACCACTGTCGGTTCCCTCGCAACTGAGCGGGTTTCGCTGAGTGCAATGACAGTTCGAGAAGTAGAAGCACAGTTTATTATTGTATTGAAGTTATACGCAAGTGAATAAATAAAAGAGCTCCAGAAAGTTAAATTTGGATTATTGGAGTAAGTGTAGTTAACTATATGTTTCAATTATTATACTAAATTACAACTTGATAGTTACGTTTAGTGATCAAACCCATCAGTTCGGCAACAGTCAGAACCAGACTGTTACAGTAGAGACGAGTAGGTTGAGGTAGGTTTAGCTAGCAATAATTACTTACCAATTATACAGTTCATAACCTGAAATTAAAATGAAATGTAATTACCTATAGATTGTACGCTCCACGCATCCCCGGTTACCGACACACCTGAAAAGAATAGGAAAACACTGAAATTGTAAGAAACATATACCTACCTTGAACTGTGCTATCTAAAATAAAAAACATTAAATTTCAGCTTGAAAGCTGCTAAGTCTGCAACTAAAGAACGGTGTTTGTTCTGACATTCGGGAACAGGTTTGCTACCCCTTCCCCCCTCCCCCTTGGCTTCGCCCACTCACCAAAAACAAAAAAACAAACCGACCTACCGTCACGAATCAAAAAGCTGCATGAAGGACCAACAAAAAGCGGGGGTGGACCCGGAAACAGAGACACCCCCCCCAAAACCACCGGAAAATAAGAATCTCCTTCCAACGATACGATCCAACAAATCGAATAACCCAATTCGCAATACTTATTAAGCTTTCTACAGGATGGCTTGTTAAGAAGGGCGCGTCACCCTCACTGAAACTGTTGGAGTAGAATTCACAGCATCATAATCGAATCGGTAGGATAAAGAAAATGATAATGTTCATTCCCTCCTAGACTCAGGCAGTCAATCAAACCATCGTCCAGTTTCAGCTTGAATGATACCCTGATGCACCCTCCCAACCCAGTATTTATTATATATATAATGTAAATAATATGACATAATATTCAATATATGTATTATGGAATAGTGCAATGAAATATACATGAATAAAAAGATAATAATATGCAGCTTGGTGCTTTTTTACAGCTCAATCAGTGGCAGATGAGTGTAATTCTGGAATGTGAAGGTCATATTGCAATTAAACAAAACATAAAACATTTAATTATACATAAAATTATAAAAAATATGTATGTATTTATGACATATGTATGTATAATCAGCAGAACGAAGAGCATTTATAAATTTTAAAATTAGTATCCAATAATGTAAATCAATAGAAAAATACCTTATGGTACAATGTAATAAAATATCTATATAACCTGGAATCACCTTCCTTGTAACCTAGAAGCAGATAAAATTTCATAATTATTATTATTATTTTTCCAATGAATATAATAATGAAATGAAATAAGAATTAGAAGCAGCTATATGATGAATGTATACTGAAATGTAATGGTAATATTATCTATGACATGAATGGTTGTAAATAATATAATATGAGGAAATAACTGAAACAATGCTAGACATATGAAAATTATATGCTGCTTGGTGCCTCATTACAGCTCAATCATTGGTAGTTGAATGTAACTCCGGAATGGGAAACCTTTTTGGCCAAACCATGTCGTAATAAAATGAAGTACAAACATGCATTATGGCATGTTATGTACGTATATAACATATGGGTCATAATCAGCAGAATTGAAAAGCATTTATTAATTTTAATAATATCCAATGATCTAATTTAATAGAAAAGATCCTTGAGCTACAATGACAAAAAAATAGCTATACTATCTGGAACAAACTTCCTTGTACTCTTCAAGCAGATAGAATTTAATTAATATTATTATTATTTTTAATAATAATTTCAATATGTTTTTAATAATATACCATGATGAAAATAATACGATGTTGCAATAAAATACTAAATAATGTATATATAATAATAAAATGCAGCCATTTGCCTCTTCGGCAGCGGTGTTATTTCCGGGAAATTTCCAATGTGATATAAAGAAACATAGTTGATCTCCTGGCAGCCGTTTTGCTAGGAAAATGTAAGCAAACAATAAGGCAAAATAAATTCCCTATGAATATGATTATTGCCTAAAAACGGAAGCTTAATAAATCTAAAATAAAAAGAAATAAAAATAAACACAAGAGGAAATTTGATTTATCCACTAACTTTTGTTTCCCACTGGGCCCATAGACGATTCTTTATGCCTGTCCAATAGAGGTAGAAATAAAATTTGGGTTTTTATATTTATATTTATTATAAGAAAAAAAAAGAAAAAAAAAAACATAAAAAACCCCCGTATCTTTTTATATACACAGCGTGAGTTAGTGGTTTATAAACACAACAATGGATAAAAAAAGAAGAAGAAAAAAGAGAATAAAAAATATTGTGAAGGTTTTGTGACACAGGTGGATCCTCCTTGGTGGACACAGACGCTCGGCACGCACCTCCTCAATCTAGCTGAAGTCAGAAGGACAACAGTGCCCAGGCTGCACTACCAGCTAAGTACGCAACCCTTAGCTGGCGGTCTTTGTCATCTTTTGACCCGTGGAAGCATGAGGTAGGAACTTGTGAGGACCAGGGCTATGTTGCGGGGACGCACGCTCCCTGCCCGTTGTCGACTCACCATTTTGCAGCCCATCTCTGCGGGTACTAACATGATAATGACAAAAGACGACAAATGATACACAGAAAAACTTGTCCGAAAACGGCAACCCTCTAGCGCTTCGTTTAGAAAAGATAGACTGCACCGCCATCTCTGCGGCAAGATCTGGAACTAATCTGATAATCATAAAAGTCGACAAATGACATAATGAGAAACTTTGCCGAGAACTGCAACTCTCTAGTGCTTAATTTGGCAAAGATTGACTGCAGTGCCATCTCTGCGGCAAGATCTGGAACTAATATGATAATGTCAAAAGACGACAAATGACATACTGAGAAACTTTGTCGAAGACGGCAACTCTCTAAAGCTAGATTCCCGGTGGCCAATGTTACTGGAACCAAGTTTTTCCACCACCAATGCATTTTTGAGACCATAAACTTTCAAATGGGGTACAATCATTGTGTCTAGGTTAAAACTTCATAATTCTAGGAAGGGTTGAAATCTGGGTCAATATTGACTCTATTGTTTTATGCGTTAGCTTTTTTTAATACCCGAGGAAGGTTAAATATGTTGTACCATTTCAAACACGGCTTGGAAATTTAAACTGTCTCTATATTATTCCAAAACGCACTATAAAGCAAGCTTATGCCAAGAGCAGCATGCCAAATAGAAATTTAACAAATGGCGACTGTCACGAAATATTGAAACAAATGATTATAACATTCATTACACATTGCTACGTAGTCCTACGTCACCTTTGCGTGCAACCTCATTGGGCTTTCCCTTGTAGTTTTTTTTAATGCATACGTAAGTATAATTGTGAGGCAAGTACAATCATTCTCTATGCCCAGAAAGTCGAGATAACTTTCTTTAGGAATAGTTTTCGGTCCCTCTCCAGCATGATCTTGCGTTGTGACTGCGCCTTTACCAACCTAGCTAAGGGAGAACCCCGGTTATAAGCAGTTATTATATTATACAAACAACTATGCTACCATGAATCGTATTATTATAACAAGCTTGCTGTAATTTCCTCTACTGCCGGTAGACGCATTACTGTCCCATCTTACAAATAATCAATTTCGGAAAAATGCCTAGTCGATTTGTCCCACTTGAAAATTGGACGCATATTTGTCCCACAAAAATTGCTCCCAGTGGGACAATTGTGCGTCCATATTTTAGGTGGTAAAAATCACTCACCGTATTTACGATTTTTCTAGAATTAACAACACCTGTTTGAATTTAATTTTGAAAGTACACATCAAAGTATTGTGGTTGGCATAAAGAAATCAAAAATATCCAAATGTTATATGGGACAGTGATGCTTCCACCGGCAGTATACAACTGTTACAAATAGTCGATTTGCGCCAATCCATGAAGGCAATCAAACTAACCGCCACGATCTGACGCATTAAATACCATTCCAGCATCTCCAGCACAAGAGCTTCGGGATCAACTCAGGGAAATGAAACGAACTGTCGAAAAACTGGAAGCGGACAAACATTCCTACCGCTCCCGGATTAAGGAACTTTCAGAGGAAACTTCTTCGCTCCAGAAGAAATTGGCCGAAAGCAGTCACTTCGGCAGTGAAGGCGAAGACTCTCCGGATGCACTGTCGGAAATCGACCGGCAGCAGGAGCTGTATAGTAACATCAGCATGAAGAATAAGCACATAAAGCGATTGCTGCGAGATATTGACGACCTAGAGAAGCGAAACAGCTTTCAGATCGATACGATCAACAGCTTGCAAGTTAGTTTGAACGACGCAACGATGAATCTGACGGGATTGACGCATCAATACGAGGAAGCTCAAGCGGTTCTGAAGGAACAGGAGGCATTGATTGAGGAAGCAAACGACAAGATTAAGAAGTTGGAGGAAGATGTTGAGGGACTGGCGGACGAAAAGGCTAGATGTGAGGACGATTTGGACGATTTCGCAAAGCAGTTAGAGGATACGACAGAGCGATGGAAAAAGATTCTGGAAACCAAACAGGCAGAGTTGGAAGAAATTCAAAACAAATACTCAGAGCTTTTGGACCAGTTTCCAGGGTACGATATCGAAGCGGAGCGTAGAGAATTTAAAATGATGAACGGAAGACTTCGAGAAAAGGATGAGATGATTGAAGAATTGGAGAAGAAAATCACAATGTTATCGCAGGAAATTATGACGTCAACGGAGTTGATGAACAGGATCTCGAAAGAAAAGGAAAACGCCAGCAAAGAGACAGTAAAGGTTAGTCAGTGTTGTGAGGAGAGTCGAGTGTTGCTGGAGAAGGCAAACAGACGGTGCGAGGAGATGCAGGAAATTTTGACGAGTGTAGAAGAAGATAACATGCTGAAGTCAAAACAAGCAGTAGAAGCGACTGAGGCGCTGAGGAGCTATGAAAGTGGTGAGGAAGGATTAGCGAAAGCTCTGAAGAAAATTAATAAATTGCATGAGAAGGTCAATGTAAGGGATAAACACATACGCGAGCTGGTTGCCGAAATTAACCTGGCAAACGAGATTGTATTGGAAAATGCTGTGCTGCGGTAGGTTTTCTAAGTAATTTATATGTTCTCAGACGTTATGATTGGATAAATTTGCAGGAAACGACTAGGTATTAGCGATGATGAAGTTATACCAACTCATTCTGTTCTGTCTAAGCAGAGGAAAATTGAGAAGGTTAACGATCGGTTGGCGCTAAAGCTCAGAGCTTCAGAGGAAATGCGACTTCAGCTCAAGTTGGAGAAGAATGACCTTAAGTAAAATCCGTTAGCTTTTATGGTGTTCATTCACTAGGAATTTTATATTTTAGGAGAAAACTATTTCAGATGTCACAGTCTCTGAGCAGTCAGAGAAGTTCGGACAAAGAGAAAACGGAAGAGATCAACCAGCAGCCAGTGGATGAAGCTACAATCGAGATGGATGATATCTCAAAGCTAGACGACGCGAATGTGGTGAAGTTTTGTGAGAAATGTCTGAAACAATACAACGTCAGTGACAGTAGGAGGTACTGCAAGGCATGCATTTTCCGGCAAAGCTTTAACTACTGCGATGGATGTGTTCAGAAACTAAAGGTAAATATCAACTCAGATGAAGGCCCTATGACCAAAGATGGAGAGAAGATTGACGAATTGGAGAAAAAATATACAGCCGTAGTTGAAGAAAACGAAAATTTGAGGATAGGTATGCACGAAATCCTACAGAAACTACGAGATTACGATGCAATGTCCAATCATCTAACAATCGATACTTCCACGTTGGAAAGATTATTGCACGCCTTGGATGCCAGAAGTGTAAGTGGTTGGTATCATCCAGCGATGCGGTTGCAAAACGAGTTGCTTGCAACGAGGGAAAGGGAAATACTTCTTAAGGAGCGCTTGAATCTCAAGAGCAAGCAAAGTACGTTCTCTATGGGTAGTCGAGATGATTCCGGAAATGTGTGCGATGACGAAGATAATACGGCCGATATAGACCAAGTTATGGCAGATCAGCCGGACTTTAGCGAACAGGTGCTCCTGAAGTCAGCAGAAATCGATCACTTGAATGATCAGATCGATTTGCTCAAGGAAGAACGTGAACAATTGCTAAAATCAAATGACGATCTCTTGGTGACAAAAAATCTGTACCACGAATTAATAGAATTCACAAAATCAACGGACAATGAGAAGGATAGGATATTAGTAGACACGTTAGAGCGGCTAAAACTAATAGAATCGAATATATGCGCATTTCAAAGGAAAGTAGACTTTCTTAAAGCTGAAAATGACAACATGCATAACACAATGCGAACAATCGAAGTTGAACATTTGACTATCCTTCACGCGTTGAAATCAGAGCTGGCTCGCAAAAACAGTACCTTGAAGAAGCTTGAACATCAATCTAGTGTTGATGGTCGAATTGAAAGCAGTCTGGACTCCGAATCCATCGGAAGGTTGGAGAGTGAGATTGAGAGGATGAAGCTGGAGACGGCCAACTTTTACACAATATTCCTGAAGAATATCCAGGAAATCGATAAGGATAACATCTTGGCTTTTGAGTATGAAAACCTGTCGCGCATCGGTCTGGTGGAATCGAATCTAACCGTCGAGTTCATATCGAAGGAAGAGTTCAAGAAAATCAAGAAACAACTGAAGACTGCAGAAGAGGAGTTAAGGAAGCAAACTGTCCGAAATGGCCACCTGGAAGAGTTGCTCAAGGTATCACAAGAGCAAATTCGATCGCAGCAGATGTTTATTTCCAAGTATTCAGATGAAGAGATCAGCCTGCGACACTTGGTGGCTGATTTGCAGAGCTCGTCCAACGAAAAGTATCTGCTGGTGAAAACTCAAAAAGAGCTGGATGCAGGTAGGTTCAACCAAGTATTGCCGCAGACAGACATTCAAGCTCGAACAGAACAATTCAAATTTATTGTGTAAAATTTCAAATCTAATTATGTTGGAACCATCTTGCATAGTCAACTTATTGCTACATTAAATCTGACAGTTTGACTGGTAACCCATGTTTTCTTTGCCAATAAAAACAAATCTGTGGCATCGTCTATTAGGTTATTGCTACTTGATATCTTGAGAAAAGCCATGTAAATGTGGTAAATGAGATGAAGTCGAATGTCTGTCTGTGGTATTGCTGTATTGAGTATGGCTGAATACTGTTTAATTCGCAGCCAGAGAGCAAGGGGAGTTGCTGAAATTGGATAATGCAAAACTACAGCAATCGTTGGTGGACGCAGGTGAGGAATTGAACCACCTGGAGAAAAAGCTAGTGCAACAAGAGACGAATTTTGTCGAGCGTCAAAACGATAATGAATTGAAAATTAGGTGAGATTCGTACTATTTTGGAAAGTTTAACACCAATTTTTAAAATGTTATACACTGTAGATTTCTCACAGAAAGTGTGAAAATGTTGCACGAGAATTATAATTCCTACACTCCAACTTATGCCGTGATGGATTTCGTAAAACAGTATGCCAAACTGTTGGAAATGAAGAAAAGTTTGCTCCAGGATTCGACCCGGAGCTTGAATGTCAACAGGGAGGAAGAATACGAGCGAGTGTTTGCGAAGCTGAGAGAAAATCTTGAAGGCAGTCAAATCCAGGATAAGATTAATGTAAGTACAGTTCATATTTAAATCAATTTAGGATGTAACATACAGAATACCGCTTAGAATGTATCAGCGAATATATTATGCGACGCACATGTTCATACACGTTTCATGAAGTGTTGAGCAAAGTTTGATAAAAAATTGATCGACTCAATTTTATTCTGCAGCTAAAAACCATTGCACAAGTTGGTATTTTTTAATATTTAGATGCAACTAGCTGAACCCGGTGCGTGCGCTGCTACGCTTGCAACTAAATGGAGGAAAATTTAATATAACTGTCACGTTTATGGTTTTTTTTTCGAAATGAGTTTTTTCCTTCTTGAATAAGCAGGGGTTCAAACTTCTATCAAAACATGCTTCTTACCCGAGAAATACACGGTTTGTGTTTAAGTAACCTGGATAATTCTCATTTTTGGTTGAAATTTGTGTTTCATTTGTATGGGAGCCCTCCCTTCCAGAGGGGGGTGGTTTCTCAAACCACCATACAATCATTGACTTCAAAACCCTTCACATGTCAAATTTGGTTCCATTTGCTTAATTAGTTCTCGAACCATCACACTGGGCTCATCGATTATAATAAAAATGTGAGTTTAATTTGTTTGAAGCCCCCCCCCCCCCAGAAAGGGAGGGGTCTTGAACTACCATAGAAACATTCTTGCCTTCAAAACCCCCCACATGCTAAATTTGATTCGATTTGCTTGATTAGGTCTCGGGTTATGATGAAATTTGTGTCTCATTTGTATGAGAGCGCCCCTTCCTGAGAGAGAAGGGGTCTCAAACAATCATAAGAACCTTCCCCAGCCCCAAAAACCCCTTCATATAAATTTTCACGTTGGTCGGTTCAGAACTTTCCGTGTCTATAAGGGTCTGACAGACAGAAATTCATTTTTATGTATATAGAAATCTAGCCTCCAAAAACCTCCATATGCTAAAAGTGGTTTCATTTACTTGATTAGTTCTCGAGTCATGCAGAAATTTTCTTTTTATTTGTAGGGGGAGCCCCCCTCCCCTTCAAAATGGGGAAGGGTATTGAACTGCTATAGAAACATTTCTTGCCTTCCAAAACCTCCAGCTGCCAAATGTGGTTCCATTTGCTTGATTGATTCTCGAGTTATGCAGAAATTTGTGTTACATTTGTATGTAAATCCCCCCTCCCTCCCCATTCCAGATGGCGTAGGAGTCTCAAACTTCCATGGAAACATTTCTCTCCTCCAAAAACCTCCACATGCCAAATTTGGTTCCATATGCTTGATTGGTTCTCGAGTTATGCACAAATTTGTGTTTCATTAGCATGAGAGCCCCCCTCTTACAGAGGGCGGAAGGGTCTTGAGTTACTTTAGAAACATTTCTTGCCTTCAAAAACCTCTACCTGCCAAATTTGGTTCCATTAACTTGATTAGTTCTAGAGTTATGCAGAAACTTGTGTTTCATTTGTATGGGAGCCTCCCTTTATAGAGAGGGGAGGGGTCTCAAACTACCATAAAAACATTTCTTGTCTCCAAAAACTTCCGCATGCTAAATTTGGGTTTCTTTGCTTGATCAGTTCTCGAGTTATACAGAAATATGTGTTTCATTTGTATGGGAGCCTCCCTTTATAGAGAGGGGAGGGGTCTCAAACTACCATAAAAACATTTCTTGCCTTCAAAAACTTCCGCATGCTAAATCTGGGTTTCTTTGCTTGATCAGTTCTCGAGCTATACAGAAATATGTGTTTCATTTGTATGTGAGCCTCCCTTTATAGAGAGGGGAGGGGTCTCAAACTACCATAAAAACATTTCTTGCCTTCAAAAACTTCCGCATGCTAAATTTGGGTTTCTTTGCTTGATCAGTTCTCGAGCTATACAGAAATATGTGTTTCATTTGTATGGGAGCCTCCCTTTATAGAGAGGGGAGGGGTCTCAAACTACCATAAAAACATTTCTTGCCTCCAAAAACTTCCGCATGCTAAATTTGGGTTTCTTTGCTTGATCAGTTCTCGAGTTATACAGAAATATGTGTTTCATTTGTATGGGAGCCTCCCTTTATAGAGAGGGGAGGGGTCTCAAACTACCATAAAAACATTTCTTGCCTTCAAAAACTTCCGCATGCTAAATTTGGGTTTCTTTGCTTGATCAGTTCTCGAGCTATACAGAAATATGTGTTTCATTTGTATGGGAGCCTCCCTTTATAGAGAGAGGAGGGGTCTCAAACTACCATAAAAACATTTTTTGCCTCCAAAAACTTCCGCATGCTAAATTTGGGTTTCTTTGCTTGATCAGTTCTCGAGTTATACAGAAATATGTGTTTCATTTGTATGGGAGCCTCCCTTTATAGAGAGGGGAGGGGTCTCAAACTACCATAAAAACATTTCTTGCCTCCAAAAACTTCCGCATGCTAAATTTGGGTTTCTTTGCTTGATCAGTTCTCGAGCTATACAGAAATATGTGTTTCATTTGTATGGGAGCCTCCCTTTATAGAGAGAGGAGGGGTCTCAAACTACCATAAAAACATTTCTTGCCTCCAAAAACTTCCGCATGCTAAATTTGGGTTTCTTTGCTTGATCAGTTCTCGAGTTATACAGAAATATGTGTTTCATTTGTATGGGAGCCTCCCTTTATAGAGAGAGGAGGGGTCTCAAACTACCATAAAAACATTTCTTGCCTCCAAAAACTTCCGCATGCTAAATTTGGGTTTCTTTGCTTGATCAGTTCTCGAGTTATACAGAAATATGTGTTTCATTTGTATGGGAGCCTCCCTTTATAGAGCGGGGAGGGGTCTCAAACTACCATAAAAACATTTTTGCCTCCAAAAACTTCCGCATGCTAAATATTTTTTTTCTCAACATTTACTCAGATCACTTTTCCTTCGTTGCCGTTCAGCATCCGTTATCATTGTGCTTGGGTCACTATGGGGTGGATGCGACACTCGACGCGATGCAGAGTTTGACAAGCCGCGCGATGTCGCGCGACTGACCTCCGTACATTTAAACACAGCGAAAATATAAAGCTAAAAGGGGACTAAAGGTTGTACGGAATCAAATTGCACCACTTTTAAATGGCTGTAACTTTTTACCCGTTGGGTATTTTCTATTGAAATTTTGGGTGGAATTAGTTCATTGTGTATTTGTTTACGCTGTGTAAGTTTCACTAGCAGATGTGCAATCATTGCGAAGATGGAGTCAGAAGAACAGCAGCGACGCAAAGAAATTTTGCGCACGTGCCTCGAAAATCCGGATCTTTCTCATCGTGCCATCTGCAGGAAGCTGGGAATGGTACATTCTATGGTGTCTCGTGTTTTTAATCGGTACCACGAACATTTGACCATCGATCGGAAAGAAAAAAGTGGCAAAAATGGATCTCCGTATAGTGTTAAGGATCACAGGCGGGTAGTTCAAGCTTTCAAGAGGAATCCCAACAGTTCAGTTCGAGATGTGCCGAAGAAACTGAATCTAACCAAAACTTTCGTGCAAGATGCGAAGAAACATGAAGGACTACACACGTACAAAGTCCAAAGGGCGCCTAATCGCGATGAACGGCAGAATACGGTAGGTAAAACACGTGCACGGAAGCTCTACACCCAGATGTTAACGAAACCATATCGCCTCGTTATGGATGATGAGACGTATGTAAAAGCTTTCGGGGCTCCAGTTTTTCACTTTCATCATAAATTCGATGTTCCTGAGGACGTTAGAAAGCAGAAGATGTCAAAGTTTGCCTCAAAATATATGATTTGGCAAGCAATTTGCTCGCGTAGAAAGCGGAGCACCCCATTCGTGACAACCGGGGCGGTAAACGGGAAGGTGTACCTAAAGGAATGCCTCCAAAAGCGTCTACTTCCTCTTCTGAGGTCACACGATGGTCCTACGATTTTCTGGCCGGACTTAGCCTCGTGCCATTACTCGAAAGAGGTTTTGGAGTGGTACAAGGCTAAGGAGGTCAATTTCGTGCCGAAGCATCTCAACCCCCCGAACGCACCGGAACTGCGGCCAATTGAAAAATACTGGGCCATCATTAAGGAGGCACTTTGGAAGCATCCTAAGGAAGTGAAATCGGAGGAAGATATGAAGAAAAAATGGATTGCCACGCACAAAAAATGTTGTACAGGACCTTAAGAGTAGTGTAAAGAAGAAGGTTCGTGCATTTGGATATGGAATTGAAATTGAATAAAACAAACATGAAAAATATTCATAACATGTTTTATTTTACCCCCTGAAAGTTTGAAGATGATTGGTTGAACGGGCGAATTTTGCCGAATATTTGTGTGTGTCACTATTTGATTCCGTACACACTTTAGAAGACGAGTCGTGTTTTTTTCGCTTCTTTTCTGGAAGGAAAATTACGGATTTCGAATTCGCGCATCGATTACAGTCCACTTATCGAAGCAACAGTTTTATTTATATAATATTAGACCATGTTAACTCCAAACGTTGTATTCACTTTATACATCAAATTTCAGATGATCAAATTTGAAAGTCAATGCGAATACCTCACGAAACAGTTGACCGTGTCCCATGAACAGATAGAACAGCTTCAACAGGAGAATTCCACTCTTAAACTCCACTCGCTAAAAGATACTAGGCACTGGGATACGATTGAATTGATCTTCAACGGAAAACAAAAACCCACCCGAGGGAACGATCGGTTCTTCGACAAAGAAGTTCAAGTATCTGTTGGTAGGTTGTCTCCAGAGGTTTCCAAACACACAAAGCTAACGAATTGCATTTCCCAACAGAGATCAGCCACAAATGCATCAACACCATTCCGATCATCGATGACAGCCTGGCGGAGAAACCCCGTCGGGGAACACCCCCGCTGGTTAGTACAACCCCGGTTCGAAAAACTTCCGATGCAGGTCAGATGACAGACAACTTGTCCGAGGAACAACTAACGATACCATTGGTTCCGGTGGCACTACAAAAATCCCTGGAATCTCAACTGAAGCAAGCCATGATGTTGGCTTCGACACGCAGTGCCTTGCTGCTGGAAACGGAAAGTCGCCTGACGGAGTGCAACGGTCGGATCAAAATGCTCGAGCGTTCGCTGGAGGATAAGGATGCACAGTTGAGGAAGGAAAAGGCGGCGCAGGTGGCGGCTAACAGTGACAAACTGAACGATAACATTCTTAGCGTAGGTTCACGTAAAGGTTAGTTAGTTAATGTTTTAAAGATTTAAGTAAGATTATTTTTGCAGTCAACAATCGGATCGCTTCAAGGCCTTCTAGTTGAAAAGGACACGACACTGTCGAGGTATCAAGAGCTGTTGCGGAACGAACGTCAAGAGCACACGAAAATGTACGACGAAAATATTGCACAGATTAGAGCGTTGAAGATGAATATTGATGAATTGGAGCAAAAAGCGTACGATAAACAAAAGGAGATTGATAATTTAAGTACAAAATTGAGCGATTTGAATCAGCAGAAGACTCACCAAGAAGAGGCAGCAGCCGGTCGTGAAGCCCAACAGGTTGGGGCGCATGCTGACAATCCACAGCTGGTTTATACGGATAAGGTCATCGAAAACATCTACGAGATTGACCAGAAGAAGGAAGAAGAGATTGAAGCGCTGAAGATACAAACAAAAGTTTTGGAGAATAAACTGCAAGATGCTAATGAAGAACTGCGTAAGGCACAGACAAATTTGAGAGAGATGACTATGAAAGAGAAGCGCGTGGCGAAAAGTTTGCGAGAGAAAGAAACGGAGATAATGGCGATGAATGACCGTATTACCAGGGAGCATGACGATTTGAGAGAGTTTGCCGACAACGTAGCAAGTGCTCAAGAGATTGAGCAGCTAAAGGAAATGCTGGAGGAGAAAGATCGTCACATACAGGACCTTACAGAAACATTAAGCCAATTCCATGTAAGTTTGGAAAATAAGAATTAGGGGCATGAATGCATAAATATTATTAATTTCCAGGATGACCAGCAAAAGTTCATGAACGACACTTCGTTGCACTCGGCAGAGCAAGTATCACAGTTGAGTGCGGATTTGAATCGCAGCGAAGCCTCGAACCGTGTTCTAAGGACGCAAATTGATGCATTAAAAAGGCAGGTTTTAAGTATCCAGCAGCGTGAAAAGCAGTCCCGTGATTTGGTTAAAACGCTGAAGAATCAACTGATAAAGCGACCGGTGATTTCTATGAAATCGGAGCGGACTCCGACCCCAAGAGAGGAGCAGCTTGCTCGAAAGGTACAACAGTTGGAAACGGAAATATTGGACACGAAGGACGAGCTGCGTAAACAGGTCAGCATAAACGAGAATCGTCGCGCGAAAAATGCCGCAGAACTGGATTTATGGAACAAACAAAAACGCTGGCAACAGATGGCTGACAAGTTAAAGGTTCAACTGAAGGAACGAGAGATTGAACTGGATAAGTTGAAGGTTCACTTTAATTCAGCAAAGAACACGATTGGCAGGTTGGAGCGGGAGAAGGCCATTTTGGAAGGGCGAAATATTCGTGGTAGTAGTGCCGGATCGGCTACGGCCGGTGCGCGGTACGGCCAGGTGACCGGAGGCAGTAAGTATACTTCGGCCGAATCTCCGGATTCATGTACAACGGAGTCTACCGGTTCGGATGAAGCCAGTACCGAGATAAATACGTTTGCACAGAACAGCAAGGAGATTATCGAGGCTTTGAAGAGTAGGATCGAATCGCAGCAGCGGAGGATCATTGCAATGGAGTTGGAACGGAAGGTATGTCATAATTAATCAAGACTTGTAAAATTCCATGCTAATTAAAAATTTCCTCGCACAGGGCTCCAACACAATGACCCACGAGTTCGAACGGTTGCAGGAGAAAAATTCTAACTTGGAGGCTCAGAACATCCGACTGGAAGCAAAAACTTTGCAACTTCAGTTGGACAACGACATGCTGAGGCAAAGTGACGAAACTGAACGACTTCGAAGCCAGATTAAGCATCTTGAAGAGTAAGCACTTGTAATTTCATTTCATTCTCAACATTAAACAACACCCACATTGAAAACCTAGTTACATAATCGTGCTGAAGGAAGAGTTAGCCAAGGCGACGGCTGGATGTCCGGAAACAATCAACTTTGATAACCTTTGCCAGCGATGTTCCCGCTCGGGAAACGGAGCTGTGAGCAACAGCGAACTTGCAGACTACAACGCGAAGTTGGAGCAAACTGTTATCGCTCTGCGCAGGGTTGTTGAAAAGCTAAAAGTGGAGAACAAACAACTGAAGGACAACAAAACTTTGACCACCGACAGGGGCGCAAAATCCTGCCCCAATGTGACCAAGGAGAACTACGACCATTTGAAGAAAGAACACGAAAAGCTTCAGCAAAACTATACCCAAGCCTTGAATCGAGTGGCCGCACTTCAGGTCGAGGTTGAACTGCTATCCAGTGCCACCTGTCCCCGTTGTCACCCTGGAGATCCTACAAAGAGTGCCACTTCCGAGGAATCGGAAAATTCCAAAGATCTTTTGGAGAGAAAAAGTCAGTTGCTAGAAAAGGCAAAAATCTTGCTTAGTCGAGCAGCTGCCAAAGAACGCTATTTGAAGGAGCAAATAGCGCTACTTAGAAGGAAATGTTCAGATTTGCAGAACGTACCTGTTATTGATGAAATCAGCGAGTAGATTCTTAACTTCCGTTCTTGCTTTCTTTATCCGCTTTTCACTGCCATGTTTCATTCGAAGTTTTTTTTTTTTTTTTTTGTTCACTCTTTTTTACAACAATCACAGGAGAAAATATACTTTTTTAAATTTAAGGTGAATGATTAATTAAACATGAATATACCTTCGGTCGTGCGGTTTTTTTTTACAAATATTTAAAGCCTTAACTAAAAAAAATAATAAAAGAAACGATCGCAAGCATTGACTAAGTCCACTTTCACGCACAGAACCCAGAGTTTAGGTGCTTTTCACTTGCGCTGGAATTTGTGGCAATCCGAACTCGTCAACCAATATTCCATCCTTATTAGTAACACTGTCCGCTCCCGGTTCCTTATCCGGTGCAGCAGGAGCCTTAACTACATCGTCCAGATAGCTGGTATCATCATCCAAGGCAATCTCATCGCCCAGCGCATCCAGCTCGGCTTGCAATTCATCATCGTCAAGCTCCGGCATTCCGTAGGTACGTCCCATCGCTTCCTGGACCTCGTCGGCCTGCTCCAGCATGTCGGCCATATCGTCCTGAATGTCTTCAATCTCTTCGATGTTGATCTTTTTGAATTCCTTCTTCATCGACTTCATGCCATCCTTCATGGCCGCCACCGTTGAGTGAGTATCCTTTAGAGTCTGGGCCGCAAAATTCGCTTGCTCCATGTTGAAGGACTGATTCCGCAAGTTTTCCACCTGACTCTCGTATCTGCAGTAGATATAAAATATGTCCTGGAGGAATGTTCAAACGTATGCTATTTCGAACTTACTGTTTTCTCTGCTTTAGAACCCGCATCGCTTTTTGCTTGACGGCATTTTTAGCCGGACCCTCACGCATTTTAGCCATCTGGTCCTTGTACTTACGCAGCTCGGTATCGAGAGTCCGAATTTTTTGATCGATCGTTTCGGCTCGGGAGTCAACCTATCAGAAACTCAGGAAAAGTTAGATTATGTTTTTTAATCAACATTGCCGACCTTGAAGGTTGGCGTACTCAAGCAAACTCGATTTACAAAATACTATGTAAAGATGAGTCATCAAGCAAAGAACCTGTCAATCATCCAACTTACCCCTTTGATGCAGTCGTCGATACTTGGGCCAGGTTCTTTGGGTTTAGATTTTCCGAAAAGGCGATTCATTTTTGCACTACCTTCACGTGAACTGCTTCAAAATTAAAAAGTATTTCGATGATTTGGATCGAGAAGAAAAATTTTGTTTACTTCTGATTTACAAATCAAAAGAAAATCAAAACTCAAATACACAACTTAGAAAATTTTACAGTATTCGGTAATTTTTTACCGAACTGTCAACAGCTGAAGTCGGTAATCTGTTCGGAAAATCAATTACCGAACGTTCGGTACTCAAATTTTTTAATGAACTGTCAAAAACTACCGTACAATTCGGTAATGGAAGATTTGATGATCTGTCAAAAAATACCGTACAGTTCGGTAATTTGTGTAGTCTGGTACCGAACCGTTTCGGTATTTTTTTTGTGTTTATCATTAAACACCAAAATATTCGGATGTTATTGGTTTATAAATATATTAAGCAAAACTATATTTGTTGTTATTCCGACCAGGACTGTGAGGTCTTTCCAGCCTATGGCGCAGTCAACGAAATACTACGAACGATGAGTGTCGGCTGCATCGGATGCTGGTCAGTGAAGTTGTCTTCTACCTGTAGATGGATACAATGCAGCAAATATATTTTGCATGTGTATCATTTAGAATAAAAATCCATTATTACATCGAACCTATTGATTGTTTAGCGTGTAATCAGCACATTTGAAATATTTATAGCTAGCCGGATGAAAGCTCTAATTAACGCTGGTTTATTTTCTACATACATACATGGAATAATTAAAATTAATCAATATCCAAACCACCTTCTGGACAACCGATCACTGGAACCACGAGACTTCATAGAAAATGGCTGACAGTTTGACAGTTAATAATACTTTACCGGGCTTCGGTGATTCAGAGTTCGTTTTACGTTTTGTTCGGTAAAGTGCTTACCGTATTCAGTGATTGTTTGTTTTTACCGTATTGATTGTATTTTTTTCTACCGTATACGGTAAATAAATTTAACATTACAGATCGTTCGGTAAAGTGTTACAAAATTACGGTACCATTTTTTTATGTTTACCGAAAAATCGGTAAGATGCTATGTTTACCGAAATGTTTCGTCAATTTTTTTACCGAACAGCAAAATCGAATTTAAGTGTGTACCATTATTTTTATTTAACTTGTGTTTTTTATTTTTTTTTATTTTTATTTTCTCAGTTTACACTCTATTGTTGTAATTTTTTTTTCCTTTTCTTGTTCTTGTTGATTTTGATATGGTTTGGTGGTGAATTTGATGGCTAGTTTGATGGTGAGTTTGGTGATGAAGTTGGTGGTGGGTTTGATGGTGAGTTTGATGATGAAATTGGCGGTGATTTTGGTGGTGATTTGGTGGTGCGTTTGATGGTGAGTTTGGAGATGAGTTTGGCGGTGAATTTGGTGGTGAGTTTGGTGATGAATTTGATTGCGAGTTTGGTGGTGACATTCATGGTGAGTTCGGTGGTGGGTTTGGTGTTGATTTATATGGTGAGTTTAGTGGTGAGTTTGGTGATGTATTTGGTGGTAGGTTTTGTGGTGAGTTTGGTGGTAAGTTTGTTGGAGATATCAGTTGTGTGTTTGGTGAGGAGTTTATTTGTGAGTTTGCTGATTAATTTGGTGGTTAGTTAGGTGGTGAGTTTGATGGTAAATTGGGTGGTTAGTTTGGTGGTGAATTTGATGGTGAGTTTGATGATGAATTTGTTGGTGGGTATGTTGATGAGTTTGGTGGTGAATTTGCTGATGAATTTGGTGATTAGTATTCTCCAACATCGATGATATTTTCATACGGGTAACTAGTTTTAAGTGCAATTATTCACCATGTACCTCTTTTCAAGAACTGGGAAATTTATGTAAATTTAAAAAAACTTGACATAGACACACTTGTGTGGCCAAAGCCTTTTATGGAAATCATTAGGTAGGCCTGAAAAGAACCATTAGCCACATTGGCCTCTCTCGGAACCTCTGAGGTGCCCCGGGGGAACCTGTAGGAAGGGACATTTGTGTTTTTGCACCAAACCACGTCGTGCGATAGCTCTTTCTTTTTGATTTCACCTGGAGAGTCCTTCGGTAGGCGTTTCTTTCCCGTCGCATCGGCTTTATTGAACCAAATAAGTATTGGCAGCCTCTGCTGCCTTCACGAGCCGTAGGAAAAGTTCCCTTTCAGAAGCGTCTGCGGAATTGGACAGCGTTGTAAGTTGGCTGGGGTGCAAAGTAATCGTCCACGAATCGCCCCCTCTTCAGCTGAACGATCAATGTTTGGCCGCCGGGCCCGTGTGTTCCTCTGGGTTGAAGATTCGGTAAGCAGGGTCTGTGCCTGGGTCATCATCAGGCCCATCAATTCAAGCTCATCGTCACTCGAATCCGAAGAAAATGTAGAAAACTCCACTTCCATTTTTTTTCACAAGAGATAAACTTTCAATCATATCACGAATTGACTATGTTTATGACGATCTCCGAATCTGTCAAACTGATGATGGAGCACTAGTTTAGCAGCGACCGATACAGAACACGGCAACAAAATATAGTACCGACCGGTGTGAGATTGAGTCACTAAACTAAAATGACAGCTCGATGCGCTAGTATTTTAGTTGCCCAGATAGTTGCGCCCGATACGGATGCTCTTAGTAAGTGGGGCACCAATTACTCGTGGCTGGCTCGAGGTTAATGGGTCACATTATTGCTTGGAAGGGACTAGGCAGCTAACTTATTTAAGTTAATAATTGCTGCTCATGGCTGAGGCTGCAATCAAGTCCTCGGTTCCTATAGCCTCTTTCAGGAGCTAGGCGCAGATGGTTGACCAATAGCTTGCCGGGCAGGTACAAGAAGCACGGAAACAAGAGGAAGGTATAAACGAATCCAGGTTGAAAAAAGAAGAAGACACCAAGTGGTGATAAATCTGATAGCTCCCATGTTAAAGTGTAGGACGAACATTTTAAAATGCTTCTAAAAAATTCAAATGAAATTTTAATTAAAACCGGTTTGTTGTATGATGGAAGAAAAGTCCAACAATGCAGACGCTCCGTTTTGCGACTGTAACATTTCTGCATACGTTTGTTTGGAGCGTTCTGTTATGGAACGTCTCACGTTACCAGTGCGCTTCTTGTACACGGGGCAGTTTTGCAAATCGTGGAGAGGCTCTTTGCCACAGTAAGCACACATTGTTGCTTCCTGTTGGCAAGTATCCTCTAGATGCCTTTGGCCGCATTTGCCACAACGGGGCTTGTTGTCGCGAAAAGTAGTCATATGACCGAACTGTTTGCACTTGGTACAATTAAATACCCTTGGTACAGAAAGGCGCACTTGAAAAAAAAAAACCAATTTCAACAAATCACTTGTAGTGAGTCCGACAGTGAATACCTCTTTTATCCATCAGTGATGCTGCATGCAATTGTTTGCATTCCAGAATTTCAATGGTAGACGAAGCCGAATTTGGAAGTCGCCCCTTACCTTCCATTACGTCTTCACACGTCAGGCTCGCTGCAGAAACCACACCGTCTATCTCCACATCTCGAGATGGGATGTAGACGTAGTACTCGGCATTATAACCTTCGTCACTAGCAATTTCATTTGCATTTTTATACGTAGGTGCAGTAACACGCAGTTTGTTTCGGTTGACCTGATGAAATTCGGTCCCCGGATAACGACGCGTCAAATTTCTTTAAATGCCTAAAAAGTCTCGGGCTTTCACTTTCTGCCGAAAGTACTCTGAGGAAATTAGCACTAAGATGTTCATAATGTGGCTCGTATGAACGAGAATTTTAAGCTCCTGAAAGGATTTCAGGTATGTTTTCCATAGCAGTCTTAAACAAAATACACGTGTCAATTATACTTATCTTATGAAGCGCGTTTGAATTTCATACGAAACTACTATGATTTTCATTGGTTCACCTTGTATGAAAAAAATCATACGTCGTTCGTATGAAACGATGGTGCAACGTTTTTTCAGAGTAAAACAAGATGGCGTACGAACAGAAATTGCTAGCGGTTCTAAACATTCCGGCGGACAAACAAACTAAACAAACTTTATTTAAAAAATATTTATTTTGAAATTCTTTTTCCACAATTTATCTACCATCAAGATATACGGCGGACAAAACCGCCACGCATAGTATTCCTGCATCACTGAGCACTTATAGAACGACGAAATTTAAATCAGGCCAGTTTTTTACGACAAACTCAACAAATCAATTATTGGAAATTGAAGAATTTATCGAGCATGGTGAATCGATCTACATAGTATCTAGAAAATGGATCTCCGGTGAATTCGATGTTAATTTTTTAGCCAGAAAAGCGACTCAACGAACAGATGAAATGATATTGATTGATATTGATAAGATTGATGGACCACCATTTTCTATTATCAACATTAACAATAATTACTATTTTCGACCTAAGCAAAGCTTCAATGTAATTTTACAATGTTTAATGTTTCTGCTGTTGTTCGCAAACAAAGCACCGCTTGTTGACCGGCAGTGGATGGAGCGATGACCTTCCCTGCTGCGATGATGCTTATGGGGTTGAGCTTTTTCCCCTCGGGTGTTTGACGAGGGTGCTGGCTGGATAGATCATCTGTCGGACTCGGCCGGGAATGTCTGCTTCCCTAAAAAATGCACGGCTGGGTATCGGCGGATCAAACAGTGCACTAATTATAACAGTCCATAAAAAATCCTTTATGCAATGGGAATTGTCATCCTTGAAAAAAATAAAATCGGTCGGTTAAGCTTCACAATATCTTGATAAATATCGTATATATTTTGTATAGTTTTGCTTGTAGCTTGACTAAAATTTGTGTATTGATTGAGAACCTTTAAGCAAGCTTTGCTATTAAATATCTAAAATATCCGATATAAAATGTACACTTTCCATTCTACGTTTGTTGGTCCTTTCATTAGAAAGATTCAAATATTTACAATCACTCATCGTCTTGCCGCTCAATCAACGTAATAGAAGAATAAATACCTAAACTAAGAATATTCAACAAAATTCGCACTAAGAAACATTAGTTGCCTAAAAATAAACTACGAGTTCCTTTGTCGTAGTCATCACAATACTTTCCGTTTTGTCTTCATATTTGGTAACCGGTTCAATTTTTGGGTTGAGGAAACTCTTGGAGCTCTTCGTTTGTATCTCCTAGCTATTCCTAGAATGCATTTTGCGGGCTTGTTTGGTTTTTGGTAAAATTCCTAGAAATACTGGCTGCCGCGAGATATAAGCAAAGCACTCCAGTCCTGTTCGCTAGAACAACTTACAAGCGATCGCAAAACGTGTACAGTAGATTGCGGTCGTGAAAGTGGTACACATTGTTAATGTGCCGTAGGACCCGCCCATCGATCAGTCGTCGTGCGTAGTGCGTTGCATCGGAGCGATCCTTCGCCAAACCGACCTCGATCAACCAATCGACGAAAACATTGCCGTAAAACACCTTCTTGTAGATTCGGATGCGCCATCTAGATTTAAGGGAACAATCGTATTAATTTAGGTTTCCAAAAAATGATCGTAAAATAATAGCACCTTTTGTCCCGGGCAATCGATTTGCGACAGTTGTCCAAGTGATGTGTCGTAAACTGATCGCAAATGTGTCGTGTTTCGGCCGATAACTCGCTCCAGATTGGCAGTTGAAGCAAATTGGCTCCGTACCATATCTTGCGCCAAAATTTCATCAACGGTAGCAGTAGTTCCCCGGTGTCGGTGATAAACACGGCCAGTACGATAATGCTCTGACCGAAATTGAGGAATGCATCCAGGAAGGTAAGTTCGACGTAGATTCCGGACATGCCTTCCATGATGAGGGTCCAAACCGAAAGGGCCAGTCCGACGAACATGGAACAGAGGAGAAGAATTAGGAGAACCATGTGCTTCAGCGTTTGATGTTCATCAACGCTTTTGTCAAACTCCAATGGTTCCAGGCCATCACGAGCCTGTTCCCGATAGTGCTCGATCAACGACTGACACTGTTGCTTTGAGGACGACGGGCAGTTGAACTGCGCCGAACACATTCCACTGGATGTTATAGTTTCTTCGCTGAAATTGTGCAAAGAGAAAACAGTTAGATCTTCATTGAAACAGAGATTATAGTAACTCACTTCTCGATATCATTATTTACGCTCCGACGAATAACCAAATCCTCAATATCCACAACTGTTCGAGCAGTATTTGGTGTAGCACTACAACATCCACCGGCACCGCCTCCACATCCGGAATCGTTTCCCCTCAGTATTTCGTCATCGCTCGAAGTCATGGAATGTCGTCGCCTATTTACTATTCTGCTATGACCGGCGGCAGTTGGCGTATCCTGGATCAAATTGGTCACCGATGAAGCTCCCAGAGTGCTGGTATCCGTATCGGGAGAGGAAACCTCCCTCGACAGGGTCAGATATTTTTCATGCCGTTTCTTGAATCGCTGGTGCAGAATCAGACAGCCCACGGTGACGATAAAGCACATGACTAGGAGAAATACGGCTATCGCTGCCTGAGCGTTCCCGTACTGGAAGCTTGGATTGCGCTTCTCGGTTGGGGTGATGTTTTTGCCGTCCAGAAAGAACAGGAGCGATACGAATATCGTCGGTAGACCCCATGCTGCAGCAATCTGGAACATGGAAGGGCGTTTTTATTAGATTTGGTTTAAATCGATTTTATTTATCTTCTAATGTTGATAAGGTGGTGAAGCTAATTTGGTTTGAAGTCATTTGGCAGAAGTTCGGGTGTTCTAAACCCGATCATGTCTGATGATTTATATGGAAGAAAATCGTTTGCTTTATGACCCAATGCCAAACGACTTGCTTGCTGCCACATGTGGCAACCTCTTAACGGACACGATACTTACAAATATCGGCCACAGCTTCAGCACGAAGCACAAACTACGGCACTGCAGGAACAGGATCGTTATCGCCAAGAATGCCGTCCACAGCCGGCTACTGTAGCACCCGATCGTGAAGAAGTAAAACTGCAAATACATCTTCCAGCCGGAGTTCTGCTCGAACGCCGACCACATGATCACGCCGATGTTGCAGATCAGCTGCGATATGATCAAACAGCTCGTTATCCTATGCGGCATCTTCTTCATCTTGCGGGTCAGCGTGAACAGAATTAACATCCACACGGAACAGAGCATCGCCACGATGCTGATATCGAATGCAAACTTGTCAAATTCGTTCAGATAGTCAGATGGATTAAGGTTCGTGATGGTGATCATCTTTGCCGAAATGAACATCAGAGGGGCACTGATGAATGTTGACGCGACCATGCTGTTGGCGATAAGATCAACGTCCTGATTGTACTGCGAGGCTATAACGAACACTCCCGGTGCCGAAGGGAACGTTCCATAGAGGAACCCGAACGTGCTGAGATCTGTCGTTTCGGAAAAGTTCGCCCCGGCGCCGATTATATTGACGGTTTGGCGTGTCACCAGCGGCAGGACTAGGAGTTTAACCAAAATAAGGATGCCCGGTAAGATCAGGCCCGGTCCTTGCAGCGTAGCTCCTTGGCCGACCATTCTTAGACCCAATAGGAAAAGAGATGTCGCCGAGAAGGAGTTTCCCAGTGTCTGCAGGATGCTGGCGAGGATAGTTGGAATACCGTTACGGAAAATTTGTCCCCCAATAACGCCCAATACGGTCATGAAGAGCACCGGGTTGAAGAAGATGGATTCGATGGTTTTGACAATGACTAGGAGTTTGCCTTTCAGGAACTTACGACCGGTGTTACCGGTGTCGGACAATTGGGAACAGGGTGGAATTGAGGAGCGACGGGTTTGCTGCAGTGACTGCAAATAAAATAATGGTCAAAAAATAATTTTAGTTGACGTTGTACTAGTATGGGTAGCACTTAAATTGAGATTAACATTCATGAAGCAGTGCACTATTTGGCCACTCATGTATGACAATGCAGGAGGAGTTTATAATTATGGATCATTCGGCACGACGCGATTGTTATTCAAATGTAAGAACATGAAATAGCCGGCCGGCGCTTGAAATTTGTTGATTGCATAATGAGGGGAAAATCGCCATCGAACGCAAACGGTTCAATGTCTGCTTTTTGCGTATTTTGTACACAAACCCACACACGTGTTGAATGTATTTAGCATGAATTGCCACAAAAGATAATTACCTGATTTTCTTCCGTCGCTTTCGCTCTGATTTTGGAGATCTCCATCAAAACATAGCCTATTGGATTCAGGATGGCCAGCGAGATGGGCGCCATCAAATAAATATACGACGCATATTCCGGGTGGAGCTTTGAGTATAGCGCGGAAACTAGAATAAACAAGCAAACAAGGCTAGAATTAATTACCGCCAGTAGGAAAAGATTTCGACTAAACAACCAACCGATGGGAAATCCAATCGCAAAGTCATTGCTCTGGGTGCAGAAAATAGCCAATATTCCGGCGCGGCCATAGTTTATGGGTCTGGCCACCAGCAGGGAGATGACAGCCACCGAGAGGAACACGATCGTTTTCGATATCAATATCGACAGAAGAAAATTCCAATTGACCGTGCTCCAGTTTAGCTCGGCCAGCGAGAGAAATATCACCGACGGTAGAGCGAATGTGCCCACAAAGGTGTTCAAGCCCTTGGCCTCGGTATTGGTGATGATGTTGAGTCGCCCGGCCAGATAGCTGAAAGAATGTGAAGGTAGGAAATTGGTTCGTTAAATAAATGCAATAAAGAAATAATTATCTTTTAAGAAATAACAATGCACAGGGTGGCAAAGGTTACCTGTCAGTGTTTTTTATTTTTGTTTCAGTGTATCTCTTGCACAGTTTTGTTTACCGATATGTGCACATTTTTCATTGTACGTGTAATCATCTGGCATTTGAAGGATGTGATTTGTTATGTCTTGTTTGTAGTTTGTGTTTATTTGTAGTTTTTTAGTAGATTTATACCGGTGTGGACGGGAGATTTATCTTCCACACCATAAAAAGATACAACGAACGGGTACGTACAAAATTAACCAAAGACATGGACCTCATCCAACAGTTAGGACCAAAATGATGCTGAAACGCGTAGGGGAGCGAATTCGCCGGAATCCGACACAATCAGGGCGAGCTATGGCCAAGGGTCTGAATAATTCCCATTCGTCGATCCTGAATATCATTACCCATGATTTTAATCTCGAAGCGTATAAAAACAGCGAATTCACGGACTAACAGAAAAACAAAAGAAGGCTTGCTGCAGCGGCACGCTGATTGTGATATTATATTTATATGCAGCAAAGCTTGCAGATGTTTCCAAAGATAGGTTGGCTGTGCAGTGGTCCCAAATTGTGTCTAGAGTAATGGTGTAGGTTGAATTTCAGAAAAGCTTCCACTACTTTTCATTTGGGACAATATGCCTGAAGAAATGGTGCGTGCCAGTTACGAAGCGTTCAAGAAACGTCTACGGCTGGTCATAAAAGAAAAAGGTAAGAGGTTCGAGCTCAACATGTAATTGCTTAAAAACCAAATTTAAGTTTATTTAGTTAATTTTAAAAAGACCGTGCGTTTCGTAGTCGCTACTCTGTTAAGTAATGAACACAACTAGTGTAATTTCACGGAACACATAGATGGAGCTTGTGAGAAGCTTTTACATCTTCAATCTACAAGTTCACTTAATCATTCTCTATTTATAGATCAGTACCGGCGCCAGTTACGTCCTCACGGTCTTCGGGGAGGAGGAAAGGATGATTAGTTTGACAATCATTGGTTAGAGACCGTGTTTACCTCTGCGTCTCCACAATTGCCAAGGGAAGGATAGTTTGGTGTTAGTGAGGCAGGTTATTTTTAGATCATGAATGCACTGTGGTAAGTGATGCGATCAATGAAAGCGCAGTAGGATGCTTTTTTATTTTAAATCTAGTGGTTATAGAAAAAGGCAAGTGGCAAATAGAAAGGAAGGGGACGGGCCTGGGATTGAACTCCTGACCATCTGCTCAGTAAGCAGAACGGGTAACCACTCAGCTACCCTTACCTTACCTTACCAATCAGACTAAGGCCGGTGTGGCCTCTGCTGTACACAGAAGTTGTTTCCATTGTAAACGGTCAATGGCTGTACCTCGCCAGCCTCGCTCTCTGCGGAGGGTCCACAGGTCGGCTTCTACTTGATCAATCCACCTTGCTCGTTGCGCGCCTCTTCTTCTTGTACCTGTCGGTTCGTTTTCGAGAACCATTTTCACAGGGCTGTCGTCCTAAATTCTTAGGACATGCCCAGCCCATCGTAGTCGACTGATTTTTGCGATGTGTTCGATGGGAGGTTCTCCCTGCAACTTGTGCAATTCGTGGTTCATTCGCCTCCTCCACGTTCCGTCTTCCATCTGCACTCCACCGTAGATCGTACGCAGCACCTTCCGTTCAAAGACTCCAAGTTGGTCCTCCACTAGCAATGTCCATGTTTCGTGGCCGTAGAGAACTACCGGTCTAATTAATGTCTTGCAGATGGTCAACTTTGTGGTTCGGCGAACTTTGTTCAATCTTAGCGTCCTTCGGATTCCAAAGTAGGCACGATTGCCAGCCATAATGCGCCTTTGTATTTCTCTGCAGGTGTCATTATCGGCGGTCACCATTGAGCCCAGATACACGAATTCGTCTACCACCTCGATTTCATCACCGTCGATCTGAACTTGAGCTAGGAGGCTAACATTGTCTTCTCGTGAGCCTCTTCCCTTCATGTATTTTGTTTTTAACGCATTAATCACAAGCCCAATCCTACCAGCTTCAGCCTTAAGTCTGATGTACGTTTCCGCCATCGTCTCAAAGTTACGTGCTACGATATCAACGTCGTTGGCGAAGCCAAATAGTTGAACAGACTTCCTGAAGATTGTGCCACTCGTGTCTATCCCAGCTCTTCGAATCACACCCTCCAATGCAATGTTATGCAACAAACACGACTATCCATCACCTTGCCGTAACCCTCTCCGAGATTCGAAGGGACTCGAGAGCGTCCCTGATACTCGGACGACACACATCACTCGATCCATCGTTGCTTTGATCAACCGCGTCAGTTTTCCGGAAATCCATATTCGTGCATGATTTGCCATAGCTTGTCTCGATCGATTGTATCATACGCTGAGTCGATGAAAAGATGATGCGTGGGCACGTTGTATTTGCGACATTTCTGCAGTACTTGCCGAATCGCGAAAATCTGGTCCGTAGTAGCGCGGGCACCCATGAATCCCGCTTGGTATTGCCCCACGAACTCCTTTGCAATTGGTGACAGGCGGCGGCATAACAATTGGGAGAGCAACTTGTAGGCGGCGCTCAGTAGCGTGATCGCACGATAATTGCAGCAATCCAGCTTGTCGCCCTTTTTATAGATGGGACACACTATTCCTTCCATCCAATCCTCCGGTAAACTGGTATTTTAATAGCTCGCTTGGGAGTTGGTCAACACCAGCGGCTTTGTTGTTTTCACTGAGCTACCCAGCCACTTCTAATAGGGCAGGTCTCACCATATTCCCGATTTTTTTCTGTTTTGAATTGTTTCACATTTCGTTATTAATCATTAGTTCAGTTTGCTGGATGTTTTGTTATCATGAAGCTTAGAAGAGAATGAAAATGAAATTAAACTTTGTTTTGAACATCATTTTTTTCAAAATCAATCATAAAGTCAGCTTAACCTACAGTACTGGAAGAAATAAAATGCTTACCCAAACTAAATGTATCATCGCTTCGAAACAAGTTGAATTAATTTACATTATCTTTTATACTTTAACTAATCAATTTGACTTTTCTATTGATATTGAAATTGAGCTGTTTTTGAACTGGAAGAAAAAAGTGCTCCTTTATGCCTAATTATATTTTACCGTGTATTATTCGTTCCCAGTCGCTGGGATTGACATTTTCTCTCATGATTGTTTACATGCACAAAGACAAATTTGATAGTCAATTTTACCATAATGGTGGGCTAGGATGACTATTGGAGTATAGTGATTTTGAACCGACTATGATCATGGTCAAAACGATCATTAAAAATAGTTGATCCAACATTTGCCATATTGTCGGAATAGTCCTTTTTACCATGATCATAGTCAAAAATGCCACGAACGTGTTGAATTCGACCATATTCATGGTTATTGTAACCATTAAATGCGATAGTTATCCTGACCATGATATAATTGTCGGTCTAACGATAGAATTTTTCTCACAGTGTATAATGTACCAGAAGATGTTTTTCGTGTTTCGCTAGTTTGTGGTTATTATTCGTGTTTTATTATGGAAGCTAAGGAAGATTGCTCTGCTAAGTATGCTTTAAGCTCGGCTTCAAGCTACTCTTTTGTAAGGAAGGTATGGAAGAAATTCGAACAATATGGAAGTGTGGCAGATAAATCAGGTCACGCGATGATGTGAGAATCGTGCGAGAGGCAAGAAGATTTTCAACAAAAACGAGTCGTGCTATACGTGAGAACTTCAATTTGAAGGTATCCGAAAAACGTATACGCTACAGACTGCAAGAATCAGGATTGAAGAGCAAGTATGCAAGTCGGTGTCCTCTGATTAGAAAAGTCAACAAAGTCAAACCATTAAAATTTGCTCAAAAGTATGCTGAACAGCCCATTGAATTCTGGAAACAAGTGGTGTGGTCTGATGAGAGCAAATTCGAATTTTTAGGCAAAAAACAGCGCTCTTGATGAAGTCGGGAGAACGCTTGTTGGAGAAGAACGTACAGAAGACTGAAGCATGGGAGAGGAAGTATTATGGTGTGGAGGTGCTTCGCGTGGTTCGGAGTAGGAAATCTCGTGGCATTCTGACTGCTGATCGTTAATCGATCAAAATTAAAAGGACCTCCACTAAAAATGGTCTTCATTCCTTACAAAGAAAAAAAAAATAAAAAAAAAAAAAGAATTTTAGAGAAAAAAGCTCCCACTTCTCTCAAAAAAAAAAAAAAAACACCCCTTTTTATTATTCCGTTTTGGTGAGCACTTTATTTTTTTCCAGTACTGTATGTTAAAACAATTTGCGACAATAAAGACTGTATTCGATGAAATTTGGACACATAAAATAGGTCACCAAAAATTTTCCTTCAGCCTGATTCTTTTCAAACTTTCTGGAAATAAAGTACTACTAAATGGTTAAGTTTTGACATCATTGGTTTATTGAACCTCTTCTCCCAACCCAACTGCCCGCACCTTTGCCTTGACCCCTTTCATCAAATTTTAGGCAATGATAGGACCGACTTGCTTACTTACTTTTAACCACACTTTCTTTAGTTCAAGTTCATTTTCTATCAGTTTTGGAGTTTTAACGAGCTTTGCCTTCATGATTGCCCAACATTTTTCAATTGGGCGAAGTTCCGGAGTGTTTGGAGGGTTGACGTCTTTTGGTACAAAAACTACATTATTATCTTTGTACCACTCTAAGACGGGCCGGGCATAGTGGCAAGATGCCAAATCCGACCAAAAAAGTGTCGGGCCATCGTGAGATCTCAAGAAGGGCAGAAGTCGTTTTTGGAGGCATTCGTCCTTGTAGATTTGTCCGTTGACGGTCCCAGAGGTGATGAAGGGCTGACTCATTTTGCCACATCCGCAGATCGCTTGCCAGACAAGGAATTTTTTGGCGAATTTCGACAGTTTCTTCTTCCGTACACTCTCCGGAACGGCCAACTTAGAGGTGGCGACGTAGTGTTCCTGTCCTGGCATTTGTTTGGTGTCGGCTTTAATGTAGGTCTCATCGTCCATCACAATGCAGAACGGTTTTGTGAGCCACTCCCTGTACAGTTTTCTTGCACAAGTTTTGGCCACCGAGTTCTGTTTATCGCTCCGGTTCGGTGCCTTCTGGACCTTGTACACATGTAATCCAGAACGTTTCATTGTTTTCTGCACAAAACAAACTGAAACTTTCGCCTTTTTCACAACATCCCTGATCGAAATGTTGGGATAACGCTTAAATTGGTTCAATACCATCCTGGCCTTCTCCGGATTTGATGTGCCACGTTTTTTTGCCACTACCATTTTACCGCTTGGTTGTCTTACGGTCCTTGAACGTTTTGATCACATGAGATACGGTTGAATGTGTGATTCAGAGCTGTTTTCCGATCCATCGATGAGAAGCGTTTGGGTTTTCGAAGTGAGTGCCCAAAATTTGTTGGCGCACTATTTCTTCATTCGAAGCCATCACTGAAATCACTCGACCGATTTTCACGAAACTCATTACACAATGGACACAACACAATGAAATACATTCAGTTAAAATTTCAATAATTTTTACCCACACGCTAAAAAGCTACGAACAATTGCGTGTGTCCAAATTTCATCGAATACAGTCTTTA
>JAHHFK020004055.1:0-38823 GCA_024533555.2 Aedes koreicus | reverse complement strand
TGAGAAATATACGTTTGAATCTTATTTCTCCTCTTTGTTTACAAAACCAGATACGTCGTTTTGAATAAGTTGTCGAGAATTAAAAACCGTAGAATCAAAACAAACGATTGTCCAATCGGTGCGCGGGCTCCTTTGATCCATCTAGCTTTATACGGCTTGAGCTTTAGCTCATGGTCGGTACTAACTTTCTATAAGGGAATAATACGATTTGAAGTTTGGATCTTGCATTGTAAACCTCTTAGACTACTGAGCATACCTACATCATTAATTTCTACTTCCAATGAATACGTGTTCACTTCGAAAAATGTGTACCGGAAGCATGAAATTTGCAACTAATACTCACTCCCTGCAGGCGGTGCCGCCGTACTGACGTTCTTGTTTTGTAAGCCAGCATGTCATGTTAACTCAGAGTTGTGGAAGAAAATTGATCAAAATAAACAAATCGATTTCTGCACCAGATGGATTCACGGAATAGGGGAAACCCAGCCAGATCGAATTACAATATCACCTTTCAATTTTATTTGCTAAGCATAGTGGGCTGCCACTTCCGACGTGCTGAAGTATTCGAACTCAGGCTTATCATCCTACTGCATCTGCTGCTCATTGGAACAACCCCCTCGCTCAGCTTGTTGACTCCGCTCCGGGAACGACGACAGGAAGTATCGCTTGTAGGAGTCGTGTTCTATTTTTATAACTCGCCGGTATAATGTCATAACAACTTTCGGTGTGACACGATTCCATAACCACTTATTGCCCGCAAAAAGTGACTCTCTCCGGCTACCTATCAGGATCAGGATACGATTTCCCACAGCACAGCCGAGTGGGCTCACATTAATCTGTTATTACGTTCCATTTATCACTTTAATGATGTTATCGTGGTGGTCCTCATCATCATCATCATCATCATCATCGAGC
This sequence comes from Aedes koreicus, assembly GCA_024533555.2. Taxonomy (NCBI): domain Eukaryota; kingdom Metazoa; phylum Arthropoda; class Insecta; order Diptera; family Culicidae; genus Aedes; species Aedes koreicus. Next base: position 37,908 of record JAHHFK020004055.1, on the reverse strand, counting down.
TGTTCGAATCACCAGAGCAACGGCTCCGCGAGTATCGCTATTTTTTTTATTGGAGCATATTTCCGCCTGCTTTGTTGGAACCGTGTCGACTGATACTATTATTAATTGAAATTACTGCTTCAACGGGCAGCTGGCTTCCAATTGATTTGTTGACTCGACTCAACGGATGCTTAAATTTATGGTTTTTTATTTGGGCTGAGTCATTTTTAAATGTATCATTGATTCTGGAAATCATGACTATAAATGAACTACTTCTTACTACCCGTTTACTTTAGTAATTAATCACGTTTTTCGCACCGTCATTTTCCTCGTCAAACATTTCTTTAGATTTAAACATCACTCGCGATAACTCGTTAAAAGTGCGGCATGTTCGAACACAGTGGTCAACAACTTAGCAAAGGGTATTCACAGGGCCTTTCCACGAGTTCATCGAGAATTACCATGATGGAAATGAGTTGAAAGCTAAGACTCTAGACTCGTTGCTGGCAACCGGTAATTAACATTCGCTTTTGTTTGCACAAAGTCTCCGTGGAAAGAAGGATTGTTAGCTTAGACACAAGTAGCCAGTCGGTCAAGGTGCTATGCGTCAGCACAAAGAAAAGCAGTGGACCGAAGTCAACAACCTGTCACCGAAAGCGGTTGGTGAATAAGACTGATGAGCTCCTAGGTCAACATAGGAAAAGACGTCTCCTATTTCCTGAAGGATACGACGAATAGTTATGTTTGCGTAAATGTGCTGAAAACTAAATTTAGATAAAAAGCATTGTGACGTTTTCACAGCTTCAGCACTACACAATTCGGCCCATGAATTAAGGCATGTCCACGTTAAATTTCGGAAACATTCAGTGTAGTTCTTGAATTATTTCACGGATCGCTGAAACGTTTCAATTATATGACAGCTGAAACTCTCCACTTTATTTCGTAATACAACATGTTTATATTCTTGTTGCATTTGGTAAAATGGCGTCGAATCAAGTGGAAGTGTGCAAACGCATTTTGTACAAACGGCAGCAATATCCGACGTTGTCGGTTCGCGATCTTGCCAAGAAACTAAAACTTCCAAAAAGTACCATGTTTAGTGTTTGCAAATTGTTTGACCAGCGCTTGACTGCGGATCGGAAGGTTGGAAGCGGAACAATAAATTATTTTTTATTTTTTTTTCACATTAAACTTAAAACTTTCATTTCCCACTTTTTTTCAAGATTCAAGCCTCGACCCGGCTTTCACCTGTGTACTATTGTGATCATCATGTCAAGCCCCCCAGCGAGTCGCACGACCAGCTGACCCCGAAGCCCCACCCACAACCAACCACAGCACCCAAGAACCCCAACTACAAGACCTACAACAGTTAATTTAAAAATATGGAGAATACTACGTAATTTACCCATTATTTTACTCCGTCAAACCTGAACCACGACCAACGGCAGAGTCGCACACGCCAATAACGCGCACACCCCCCAAATCCCCCCACGCACACGAAGCTCACCGCTGTCACGGAAGTGTCGAGGGCGGCCCACCGACCACCGAAGAAGAAGAAAAAGACGCACACACCACCACAACACCCAACCACTAGCGTTCCCCCACCCCAAACCCACCCCCCCCCTCGGAGACGACAAAAAACCTGCACCTAAGCCAAAGTTTTGTCCAGAAGGCCAAAACTAAGGCTGGGCTTCGAACGTTCAAGGTACAAAAGGCCCCTAATCGCGACGAGAAGCAGAACAAGTCCGCCAAAACCCGTGCCAGGAAGTTGTACCTCAACATGCTGACGAAAGTTGAATGCTGCATCATGGACGACGAAACATATGTGAAGGCCGACTTCAAACAGATCCCCGGCAACCTGTTTTTCACGGCCAAGGATAAGTTCAGCGTTCCGGAGCATGTCCGCACTCAGAAGATGTCCAAATTTGCGAAGAAATTCCTGGTTTGGCAAGCCATCTGCACGTGCGGGAAGCGGAGTGCACCTTTCGTGACCCAGGACACGATGAACGGACAGGTGTACATAAAAGAGTGCCTCCAGAAGCGGCTGCATCCTCTCCTGAAGGCCCACAACGTCCCAACAATCTTCTGGCCGGATTTGGCCTCATGCCACTACTCCAAGGACGTGCTGAAGTGGTATGCGGACAATAAGGTCAATTTCGTGCCGAAAATGTTCAACCCTCCCAACACTCCGGAGCTCCGCCCCATCGAGAAGTACTGGGCGATTATGAAGCAGCACCTTCTTAAACGACCTAAGGTAGTGAAGACAGTCGAGGAACTGAAGAAAGTATGGGTTTACATGCAAAAAACGGTTGATTCACAGGTTGTGCCGGGGTTAAGGCCAAGGTGCGGGCATTTGCGTATGGACTGTAAATAAAATACGAGTCAAATGATAAAATGAAGTTTAATAGTCATTTCTCAATCCCTGAAATTTTGATGGCAATCGGATGAAAACTCGAATTTTGCGAATCAATTTTGTGTGTGGCAATTTCATCGTGGACACCCTTTAGTGTTGCTTTGTATCTGCAACTTTTTCGACTGAGCTAAGGAAGGACCCAAAAATTATGCGCCCGCCAACTGCACAAGAAGGTGGTAGCCATTATTCAGAAAAATCCCACTGTTCTGTGCGAAAAGTTGCTCGCAAAGTTGGAAAACAAAAAATTCACATAATCAGTGGAAAATATCCACTAGAAATTCACTTAACTTTCATGTGATTCAGGAAGTGGAAAATGCTTTGCAAAATCAAGTGAATCTTATGTGTCCAGTGAAATGTAAATGATTAGTCAAGTAGAATTTCTTTTTCTATGTGATATTCATGTAAAAGTCACTTATTTTAGTATTGGAAAATATCTACATGTGTTTCCAGTAGTAGCTAAGTGAAATATTTTTTCAGTGTGGCATCCGTTCGATCAGCTTTCTCAAAGTATCATCCGTGATATTTTTCTATCAAATTTATAAGCATTCTCATAGCTGATTGTGATTCTGAGGACGCATTTTTCTTGTGTTTCGGTCCAGCTAATCCCAAAATAATTCAATTGGATTCAGATCTGGCGAATGGGCTTGCTTAATCATATTCGACAAGGTTTCTTTGAGTTCCAGGTCTTTCACGAACCCCCGGCACAGTTTTGAGGAATGTTTTGGATCGTTATCTTGTTGAAGGGTAGAACTCTAGCCAATCAGCTGCAATCCATTGGGATCAGCGTTGCGTTCGAGGATTTCTAAATAACCTTCCTTTTTAAGTATGCCTTCTATATGCACTAAGTCTCCAAAATCGCTTCTTGGGAATGAATCCCAAATTAGCAGTTCCATGTATGGAGGTTGGTACGACACACGCAGCATGTGTTCGCTCACCAGGAAGATGGCGGACAAACACTCTCCGTTTAGAACCGAATAGGTCTAATTTGGATTCATCGGTAAAGAGCTCTTTAGACCACTGGTTTGTGTCCCAGCTTTCGCAATCTTTAACCCATTGAAGTCTTTTAATTCTGTTTGCTTTACGGAGCAGATATTTTTTTACGCAGCATTACGGCCTTTCAATCCCACTTTGAGCCGTCGTCGCACTGTTGGCACGGATAGTGGTGAACTTCTCTTCTTCTTCTTTTTAGCATTTCAAGCTTATTGCTTTCACGATTAGCTTATTGCTTGCTCTCAACTTAGTGTTCTAAATGCACTTCCACAGTTATTTATTAAGAGTTTTCGATGCCAAGTACCATTTTTGCATTAGTATGATTACAAGTACAATCATACGCTATGCCGAGGGAGTCGAGACATTTTCATTAACCTAAAATTCCTAGACCAGACCGGCAATCGAACCCAGCCCCCTCCAGCATGGTGTTGCTTTGTAGCTGCGCCTACTGAACTAAGGGAGGACCCAAGGTTGTGAACTTCTCACAGCATTCAATTCTTCGTGGATATCCGGTCCTCTTTATGTTCTCTGTCTTTTACTAAGAACCGTTATGTACTTGTCCTACCTCCCAGTTGTAATCCGTAGCCTAACAGATCACTTTCTAGTTTTTACTCCTAATCATCGCTTGTCTGCTTGTTCAAATATACCTTGTCGACCTTGGAACAGCCATCACCAGATACGTGTATGAGCGAAGACCACTATTTGCGTCGATTTCTCCGGTACATCGGATCCGTAAAAAAATTCGCTTGATCCTAAACAAATAAACAAATTACATTAAAAAAGCATGCCTTATAGCGCAATCTAGTGACACAATTCCAAACCTTCTGAAAGTCTTGGACCTAATGAAAATGGTTTCTGTAGGTTCAAACTTTCTAGGTGGTCGCTTAACTCGATTAAATCGTTTAAAAATTCTCTGTTTTACATTCCCACTAGGGCCACGTAAGGACATAGTTCCGAACCATTCTCTTCAACTTTCAAAAAAATTGGACATTCTGAACAACTTTGCTAAAGGTTCGATCTTTCTACTTGGTCGAAATTACGATATAAACTCGTTTAAAATTGCACTCTTTAACATACACACTAGCGCCAGATAGTGACAGTATTTCGAGCCATACTCTCCACCTTCCGGAAGTTATTAGCATTTTGAGCTACTGAGCTGAAGGTTCAAACTTTCTAGGTGGTCTGGATCACGCTATAAACTCGTTAAAAAATGCACTCTTTTACATGCATACTAGCGCCACGTAGTAACCGAATTCCGAACCATACTCTCCACCTTCTGGAAGCCCTTAACCTTCTGCATAACTTTGCCTAACTCAACATTTTTGCAGGTAATCAAGGTTTCAAGGTAGAATAGGTGAAGGTGCTCTAATATGGGTCTAAGGACCTAGGATTCGGCCCATGCTCATAATTCGGAGTGTGTTTCATATTTCTTGGAGTTTAAAAAATCTTCTAAAGACTGGCCTGTAGTGTTCGTGTTCGTGCACATACTATACAATTTTCCCGAGCCCCTTGGCTCCCATCATGCCGAGCCCTTTGACTTCCACCATGCCGAGCCCTTCGGCTCCTGATGTTAATGTGTTACTTTCTCGCCAATCAGCGACCAACATGAGTCATGCTGCGCCCTTTGGCTCCTGTTACTTACCTACGATTTTACACATACAACTAGGACACGCTTTGCACCCGAGCCATCCGGTGCGCAATCCCGCCCGGAAGCAGACATCTTCTTTTCACTTTTCGGACCTACCGGTAAGGTGCCGAAGTCACTCCAGCGATTCCAGTGGAGCCTGGCGTCCGGTTCACTGGCGCTCCGACGACCCAGACCGGTGCTACGACGCGTTCTACTCGACTAGCCCCCGGCGGTGGATCTAGCCTACTCCGTCAGAGAGTTCCCCGGCGAAGGAATTTCTCCCGAAACCGATCGCGCTTCCTTCTCGCCACCTACATCGCATGTCGTGGTTCCTCCCGCCAACTCCGCTATAGTGCTGACATGATCTGTACTACAGTCGTGTTCACCGCGTTCCACTTGTCTTCGTCACTGCACATACATCCGACGATATTGTCTACGTTGACGTCAGCGCCGACAATGGCTGCCATCTCTCCTCGTGGTTGCGCAAACCTTGGGCAACTGAAAATAACGTGTTTCGGCGTTTCTTCTGTGTCATGACAGTCAGGACATACCGGCGACCTTGCATGGCCGAATCTGTGCAAGTACTGCTTAAAGCACCCATGACCAGACAAAAATTGCGCCATGTAGAAGTTAACCTCCCCGTGTGCTCTGTTGATCCACATCGACAGGTTGGGAATTAGACGATGGGTCCACCTGCCATTCGCAGCGTTGTCCCACTGCTGCTGCCACTTGGATAGTGTGTTGGCTCGCACATGACTCCCAAGTGCCTGACTTCCCGCTTTGAGTCAATGATGGACTCGCCGACCATGATTCTTGCATGCTGCACTGTCTTCCGGATGCTGATAATCACCAGCTCAGTCTTGTGGTGAGCTAGCGATAGCTTTTTCCCACGCATCCAGTCTTCCGCCGCATCTATCGCCTCCGTGGCCAGTACTTCGACTTCTTCTCGTGACTCACCGATCACTAGAAGCGCCACGTCGTCCGCAAAGCCGATGATCTTAACTCCTCTGGGAAAGTTGAGCTTTAATACCTCGTCGTACATGGCATTCCAGAGGGTCGGGCCCAAAATAGATCCCTGTGGAACGCCCGCCGTAATAGCCACACTCCTCTTTCCGGCGTCTGTTTCGTAAATCAGTCTGCGATTCTCTTCTCTGTTGCTTCTGTGCCGTCTCCATAGCATCCACAACCGTTCTGATGGCATCTACAGTGGACTTGCCTTTCCGGAATCCGAACTGCATCTCTGATAGATCGCTCTCACTCTCCGTGTACTTCGTGAGCCTGTTTAGGACCACTCTCTCCAACAATTTGCCAACGGTATCCCATAGGCATATCGGCCTATACGCTGATGGGTCGCCGGGAGGTTTACCTGGCTTCGGTAGCAGCACTAGCTTCTGCCGTTTCCAGATGTCGGGAAAATTGCCCTCCTGAATACAATGTTGTATTGTGGTCCTGAACATATCAGGATTTACACGGATCGCTGTTTTTAGAGCTTTATTTGGAATTCCGACAGGATTTCTTGCTGAGCCTGATTGCTTTGTTCATTGCAGCTCTTGCTGCTCTATAGGGTAACCTTTGTTCCTCCCTTTCGCCGTTATTGCTGGCCCTCTGCATTCTCCTTCTGGCTCGGAAGCACTGTGCACGCAGATCAGCACTCGTCGGATTCCATCAGTAGACAGGGCGTCGACAGTTTCTTGGATTTCCCACCCTTGGCATGGTTGCGTCACATGCTCGGGATAGAGTCGCTATCAGCTGGTCTGCGGTGGGGTTCAGTGAGTTACCCTCCAGCTTCAGAGCTTCCTCGAACACTTTCTTATTGAATTTCGCTGTCTTCCACCTCCGCTCGTTAAGTAGAGTTCTACTTGACTCCGCCTGCGTCCTGCCTCCGATGTGGTACCGGATTGCTTGATGGTCACTGTGGGTATATTCCTCACTTACTCTCCAGTTTATAGTTCTCATCAGACAAGGGCTGCAGAAAGTTACATCTATGATGGACTCTCGACCTTCCCTACGGTAGGTGCTGGCATTACCTTCGTTGACGATATCTACATTCAGTTTTGCCAGAGCTTCAAGTAGGCTGCTTCCCCTTGTGTTAGTCAGCCCACTCGACCGCCAAGGCGTTGAAGTCGCCGGCTATGACGACTGGTCTTCGATCGATTAACTCCTCTGTCACCTTGTCCAACATCTGGTTGAACTGCTCTATCGTCCATCTTGGGGGTGCGTAGCAGCTACAAATAAAGGTTTCGTTGATTTTAACAATCACGAAACCTTCATCTGCGCGGTACACAGCTTCTTGGACGGGGTATTTTCCCTTTGTCCAGATTGCTACGGTCTTGGCCCTGTCGGCTGTCCAGTTACCATCTCCTGGGGGAATTCGGTATGGCTCCGAAATTATAGCAACATCGCACTTTTGTTCTGCAACGGTTTGTTGCAGCAAGAGTAGTGCTGTATCACAGTGGTTGAGGTTGATTTGAATTACCTCCACTGGGACTTGAGAGCACTCGCTTGTTTGAAGGCCGGACATCTTCGGCCACCTGTTGGGTGATTTCTGTTCTCCGTGTTAGCGCAGATCAGGCAATTCGGGGACTTCCTGCAGTTTAGAGCCTTGTGGCCTTCCTCACCACACCTTCTGCATAGTTTGCTTCTGTCGGGCCCTTTGCAGTTTCGTGCCAGGTGGCCGTACTCTAGACATTTGAAGCACACCTCCGGTTGCTGAGAAATACTCAGTGGGCACACAGACCAGCCTACTTTGATCTTGCCAACTCTTAGTCCCTTGTTGGCTGCATCGATCGGTAGTTTAATCGATGCCACCTTCGTGCCAGAAGGCCCGTTTCTTATGCGGATGGTCATCTGGGCTTCTCCTAGCTCGCACTGCTCCTTCATGGCTAGCCCAACTTCTTCTTCCGATGTGACCTCGTCCAAGTCCTTGCATAGGAGAGTTGCTTCCGGACACAAGTCCCTGACTTGGACCTTGTGTGTGTGTGTGTGTGTGTGTGTGTGTGTGTGTGTGTGTGTGTGTGTGTGTGTGTGTGTGTGTGTGTGTGTGTGTGTGTGTGTGTGTGTGTGTGTGTGTGTGTGTGTGTGTGTGTGTGTGTGTGTGTGTGTGTTGTCGACACGTTTAACATTTTTAGCCCGGGTGTTGGAAGGTGATAGCTCTATTGGGTTCCAGTCACCCATTTCAGAATGACTGGTTACTCACGTCCATTCCGAGGACATTTTCACTTACAACAAGCCCCGCTTATACACACTACAAACATCAAATGGATATAGGTACTCTGCATACACACTCATCATCAAATCATATTGTTTTGAGGATGGCACGTATTTAGCAGTATCCTTCAAATTTAGTTATAATCAGATAGATCTCACCGGAAAATGTTCCTGATGATCAGTCTTCATTTGGACTGCTTCCCTGTGATGCTAAAGGGTGCATTTGTGTATCTACAGAAGTAGCACTCCGCTATTTGTCAAATATTTTCATATCATCCTTTTCGAATGAAACAGTACGAATGCAATTAGTACTTCGCGCATAAATGCAATACAATGACAATCACTGGTAAAGCAGTTTCGAGTAGAAATTTAACTTGCAAAATAAAAATCACTGTGCAACGAAGGAATAAAAGGAATTCAACTCGCGACAAAGCGGAAAACTCCTCCGGGTGCGGGGGCGAAGCACAAAAAACAAAAAAATAAAAAAACGGGGAAATACTACCGACCATCACACATTTTGGGAGGGAATTGATTACACTCACTACGTCTTACACAAAGCATGTGGAGATTTTATAATTTCACTGTTTGTTTATGTTGAATTACGAATTATTTTTTGATTTTTTTTTCGCGAAAACGACGCACCAAAAACAAAACACGTTAGTTTCAAAGCACGGCTTGCTACTCCGATCGAGTCGATACTTTTCAGGGTGATACACTATTCAAGTGCGTGTTGCAATACTTTTCGAAGTGGATCGGTACTATTAACTAGTTGTGTATATAACTCTATTATAATGAAATAAACAATTTGTTTTGTTGAGTTATATCTAGATTTTTTCGGCTGACATTGTCAGAATTTAACGTGGGCAGGTTTTACTATTTGAGTTGGTTTCGACGAACCGTTCAACTTGATTTCAACTCCATACTTTGAAACAGCAACAATATTTGCAATTTCACGAATTCTTTTGCCCACTTTTATCAAAATAAGTATTTCTGAACGTATTTCAAGTGAAATGTTCTTTTTACGAGCCATTTTCAGTGATCATAATTGGTCTTGAACGTGTAAAGAATGAAGGGAATGAATTTGACAGTTCTAGAGTACACACAATACAGTATAAGGCGCAAATAATACAGTAGAGAGTACGTAAACGTATTAAATGATCCAGAATGACTGTTTAAGGCATAAGCGTTCATACTTGAATAGTGTAAAACAAAACAATAGTTATTGTATTTGAAATAACAGTGCCAAAATAATGCTAACTAAAATGATAGTTTTTGGTTCCTTCATAATCATTTTGACTGATTATAATAAGCTAATTTAATTCTAATGCATATTAATCATAACAAAATAGTCTTTTTTATAGTTTATAGACAAGATCTTAAAATGCAGCTGAACACAATAAAAAATCACAATCTCAAAAATACAATTTTGTGTGTATATTTATACGCAGTAGTGTATATGTAAATATATTCAGTTCCGATTATTAGAAAGCGCCATTCTGGGCAATGCAACAACTGATTAAGAATGAAGACCTCAGTAGCGTTAGGATCTAAATTCTGTCATACACAGTTTGACAGAAACATTTATTTTTTTTTTGCCTTAGTCACTGACATTAGACATAAAGGGAATGCTAGATTTGACATACATTAATGGGATCTTTCATGTAAATTTTATCCAGATATAGCAGGAATCAGGTCTGTTGCATGAAAGATTGCAAACAATTACGTTGTTTACGCTTGCTTCGGCTTGCTATTAAACGAGGGGGATGTTTACGGGTCTGTTAAAATTCATTATTTTTTCTGTGTACTAAATATAACCCACACTTCGCTTTCATTTTCTACACTTTTTCCAACAGGAATGCGAGTATATCATAAATTTATTTACCTACCCATACTGAGATATTTTTGAAAATCTAACACTGCTTCTTAACCGCAATTCCGACATATGATTTTCAATTCCAGCAAAACACATTGAAACGCCTTTGAATAAAATTTCTTGGTTTGTGTGTCGAAGTAATTCACAGTTCGAAAAATTAGTGTAATTTTCTGTTCAATATCATGCACATAAATGGAGCGTTGCGAAACATATAAGTTTACATTATAAATCATTTAAAATTATTTTATACATTGTTGGGTATTTTTTTTTCTTAAGGACCGTGCTTTTAGTAGTTGCTACTCCGTACTGATCAGAGCTAGTGTAATTGCACAGAGAACCACATATATGGAGCTTGAGAGTAGCTTTACATCTTCTATGTACAAGTTTACTAGTTCATTCTATTTATAGATCAGTACCGGCGCCGGCTACGTCCTCACGGTCATCGGGGAGGGGGAAAGGATTATTAGTTTGACAATCATTGGTTAGAGACCGTGTTTACCTCTGCGTCTTCACAATTGTCAAGGGAAGGATAGTTTATTTGTTAGTGAGGCAGGTTATTTTCAGATCATGAACTCACTGTGGCAAGTGATGCGATCAATGAAAGCACAGTAGACTTACATGCAATATTCCATGAATTTATGCCAAATTTAGCATTCCATAAAAATGCAGAAAATTACATGTCGCTTTCAAACTGTGTATGATTGTTTGACAGTTAAGTTCGAGTCCTTCCGACTAAACACTCTCGAACTCGATTTTGACAGCCTTCCACAACAAACGTAAAGCTTGCCCTGCTCACACCCATTCCGGCACCTTGCTGACCTCGTTATCCTTCTTCAAACACACAAATTCACCTACATCAACAGGAGCAAATGGCACAAACGCCACAAGAGTCCACAACTGCCTGCTGATAGTTAATTTCAACTGTCCAACGTCGAATCCTTGTGCACGTCTGCCCTCTTCAAATACGCACCGATGATAAACCCCCCTTTGTCTTTTGAATTGAAGCTTCTCGGCCAGAGTATTTTATTTCTTCAGCAAACTTCCAACCGAGATGAGGAAACAATGGGGCGGTCTTTGAGCGCATTCCTATTACTTGATAATGGCTCTTTAGTTACATTGTAAAGCACTCGATTTAATCTACTGTAAGGCTTTGTTTCTTCGCACAGCGTGTGGTTGAGAGGTGCTAGGGAAGGGTCATTTCTCATGCATAAACTTTATGCAAACTTGGGTCGGTAGTTTGTTATCGAATGTGACAAGTCCACAGAAGGAGGATTATGCTTTGTGTCGAAGCAAAGAAGCAAGAAAGTCTTTCAGATGAAGGTGGTTCGTGTGGTGTGAACGATAGCCTAAGTAAATATCTTGCTGTTGGAGGTAGGACTATTAACAAGTATCAAAGCCTAGAGGAATCGATCTATGCATGAAAAACAGCCAACTTTGGATAACGGCTAAATTCGGATTGTAATAAGGTGAAAAGTTTATCACAGTTAACATTTGATACAAGCGCAACCCAAACTCTGTCTAACTCTTAGAGCGGATCTTTTTGCTAAACAGACTGTTTCTACCACAGATAACCTTGAAGTTTTATTAACACCTCCGTTTGTTTATCGAAGAACATTAAGATTCTCTCTCTCGGGGTTTAAGGATATAAGGATTTTTAGAGACTGCATCGAAACAGTCAAAAGTAATTGAGTTATTTCGGGAGATCATTACATATTTGCAATCTGCATTAATAATGGAAGCGAAATTTTAAATTCCCTCACTTTTGGTGGACAGGAACTATTTTTAAATTAACACGATGTCATGAACAAAACTCACAACCTTAGTGTCCCTGAAATGATACTTTCTATGGGAGCGAGCTGTCAATCTGTGAGTTAAATGCCAACAGGTAAAATAATAATTTTACCTAAAATTTTAATTTTCAATCAAAACGAGAGTCTTCATCATCAAAAAAAATATAATTGTGCTTAGAAAAAGAGCTCTTTTTCGCTGAGGTTAAACAACCGCTACATGTTTCGAAATGAAATTCCAATTAACGCATGCATTAAAAAAAGTGACTAATTGTTCCGATTTTTTATGCAGTTACACTGCCACCTGGTGATCGGTCCACCGGTCAGTAGTCAATATATACTAGTTGACTGTATATTGTGAAAATTTGACAGCTCCATCAGTTTGTTTACGGCAGCTATGGCGAGAACAGTGAAACAACTTCGATCTATGGTTTGTTCGTACCGCCTGCTCTATCCAGGCCTAACAAAGTCGGATACGATCACTATGGTACGAATGGAAAAATTTTGCGACAAAATTCGATAACTCGAAAACCATTAACTGTAGACACATGATGTCTTCAAAAGATTTGATTTAAAAAATAAAATCTATCTTTTGGTTTGAGTGGTGACTAGGGTGGTCCTCTAATGTTCATAATAAATATGTCAACTTTTTATTCTTATGATTTAGAGGATTTTTTGTTTCTACAGAATTGTAGATATTTTAACTTAATGCAACTCTGCTGAAAAAATTTAACTTCTATCTCAACTAAGTATCGTTTTATAACAGTTTTTCTGACTTTCCTTAGGGTGGGACTGAAAAAAAACTTTTTTTTGCTGTAACTTTTTAACTTTTTAATTTGAACATGAAAACTGTGCAGAGATGAATTTTAGGGCATAAAATGACGCACATTTTGAAGATACAAGATAGTTGCTAGTTTTTTCTTGATCGATTACGTCATAAACAGTCAATTCAAATGTTTCTTAGTTGGTAGTATCGCCACAGATTGCACGTATAGCCGATTTTCTTACGTTTGACGCTAACACACTACTGCCATCTGTTCAGCTTAATCATCCATCACAGTGTGCTCAACAGATGGCATTGGTTGTTTTTTAAAATGACGATGATTTGTAGTGCAAAATGTTCAATATGTTATGTCTGTTTGTCTGTGATATAAATGTTAATAAATAAACGGCGAGGGATTAATATAAAATCATAAACATTTTCATAAACAACTCACGTTGTTAGGCTCTTTGATGATAATTGTTGATGCTGCTGATCGAAAATTATGCAGAAAAAATGCAAAACTACCAATTTTAAAACTAGTTTTTCTCCTAAAGAGGACAAAAGAGAAAAAACGATTTTGCATAGATCTTGTAGATGCAAGTTTGTACTTTCAGTTTACGAATTTTGTGTTTGCACATATTTGCAAATAAGGAAGTAAGATATCTTGCAAAAATGTATTTTTTTTACACTTCAACCCCTACAACTTTTTTTTCTAAAATATCTAAAATAAATCTTGTATCCTTAAAATGTGCGTCATTTTATGCCCTATAAGTCATCGCTGCAAAGTTTTCAAATTTAAATTGAAATAAAAACAATACAGCAAAAAAAAACGGTTTTTTAAGTCCCACCCTAAGGAAAGTCAGAAAAACTGTTATTAAACTGTTATGTAGATGAGATAGAAGTTAAATTTTTTGGCACAGTTTCATTAAATTAAAATATCAACAACGCTGTCAAAACAAAAAATCCTCTAAATCATAAGAATAAGAAGTTGAAATTTTATTACGAACATTAACCACTCTACTCACCCTAAACCAAAAGATAGATCTTATTTTTTAAATCAAATCTTTTGAAGACATGTGTCTAAAGTGTCTAAAGTCAATGGTTTTCGAGTTATAGATTTTTGTTGCAAAATTTGTCCATTCGTACCATAGCGCATATTCGATCGATTTTAGCGGTGTGAATGACGGGAGGTTCCCCCAGCATCTGATGCCATTCGTAGTCCGTCTTCCATTTGCACTCCACCGTAGATCGTACGCAACCCCTTCCGTTCGAAGACACCGCCCGATTTCATTATTTGGCATATTTGGTGCATCAGTCCTCACCGGGGTGGCGAGAGCAATGGGGTCGGTTTGCGGGTTAGTAGTCAATTTATACTAGTTGTCTATATACTCCATCAGTTTGTTTACGACAGCTATGGCGAGAACAGTAAAACATCTTCGATCTATGGTTTTCTCGTACCGCCTGGGGTTTTTGCTAATTGGCGGAAATAAGGTCTATCTCAGCTCTGTCAAGGCATTAAATTCTACAACCCTCGGCAGAATTGTTGTTCGGAGTAAGGTCAACAAATCAGTGTCATTGGATTCTAGTTAAATTTAAAATTTCACCGCTTGGAGCGCTGTACTTCCGAGTTACTAGGAATGAGTACAGTGACGCTTTGGAATAATGGATAATTTGTTTGATCCTATGTTATCTCGGGAGTCTCACCAATTAGGACATATCACTCTTCAGTAAACTTGTCTCAGTGGTAAAGTTCTTGCTAGAGATGGTCACATAAGTTCAGAATTCCCTCCCTCATTGGCGCTAGTGTGCATATGAGCGATCAACTCTCATTTTAGTTCACTTGGAAGAAGGATTCTTCATTTCAAAAAGATAAATTAAGGGTCGATGATCCGTTCGGACTACAAGTTTTCGTCCATATAAATAGAATCAGATTTTATATGCGGTGGGGTTTTGTATTGCAATTTTCTGTTTTGCTCTTGCCTTATTTATGTGTTGTTTTAAAGACACGAAAATACAACAACAAATTTTATTAAATTATGCATTTTAATCATATCCCTATTTTAATCAACAAAAAATTATCATGATAGAATAGGCAAAATGTCTACACTGTTGGTGCAAATTATTTTGGAAACAAAAATGTCATGATGAGTAATCAATTTTCTTGCTTTTTGAAAATTTATCAACAAATGCATCTAATCATTAACAAAAACAACGCTGCTTTTTGATGGAAATTATCATCATATTTTTAACCAACACAGTAGATTAGTCCACAATTATGACAGGACGTTGAAATGAAGTCCCAAATAGATCTTGAAAGCAATTTTATAACATGCTCATGATGGTTCATTGCAAATTATTTGAGTAAGTTATTATAACATCAAATAACCATTTAAGAGCTACTTGTCAGTAAAAAGTCATTACGCTCTAGATATTTCAGAACAATTTTCGTGTCTTGTCGACTGTCACACTTTCAAACACTGTCCAATTTGTATTGCATGCAGAGTTCCAGCAAATATTCTTTCGTGAGAAAATATTTTGAATGCGGGCTGGGTCCACTTTTTAACCAACATAAAATATGTTCAATAAGAAATTATAAATAACCGCATCATAGAGAAAGCTCATATGCATACTTACTAAGGACTGTATCGTTAATTATGAGGAAACCTTAAAAGTTGCTGTATTTAAATGTGTTTTATTTATTTTGCAACTCAGATTCATTTACATTGTTTATTGGTCATCAAAAAAGCCCATTACATCAGTATTCATTTAATTTTTCGTAGATCTGGCCAGCTCTCGCACCTTCTTCTTGATGTTCCTCATGAGGTTTTTCGCAACCGTTTCGTCGATGTTTTTGCTTACGTTTACCCAGTCTTTTTTGAATTTGATGATGTCATCTGCTCCTCTAGCCTTCTTCTGCAGCTTTCCTTTCATCAAAGCCCAAAATTTATCAATGGGCCTTATTTGCGGACAATTTGGAGCATTCATAGCCTATTCCACAAATTGGACATTGTTCTCTTCATACCGGTCCAAGGTGGCACGCGCATAGTGGCAGAATGCCAAATCAGGCCAAAACAGTGTCGAACCTTTGTGTTTTCGAATTAGTGGCAGAATTCGTCTCTGCAGGCATTCCTTTGGGTACATTCCGGCGTTCATATTTGCGGAAGTGAAAAAAGGTGACGATTTCATACCGCACTGGCAAATTGCTTGCCACACTTTTTTTCTAAATTTTTCGCAAAATATCGATTTCTCCGAATTTGGACATCCGTTCCACGCTTCACGGTGTAAAACTGTGCCCCTAGAAGTGCCCTGTAGTCCAACTTGATGTACGTCTCATCATCCATGATAATACACACGTCACTTTTGCTCAAAATGTCGTCGTACAGCTTCCGAGCCCGAGTTTTCACGGAATCCACCAGAATTTGGCTACGTTTTGGACATTTTTGTTTCCGTCGCGTCTTCAGAGAATTTCAGTCCTTTGCGCGTTGGACCATTTCAATCGTCGTTCCACACATTTTGCGCAATCTCTGATGGATACCTCCTTTTTTCCTTGAATTTTGGTAACGAAACCCGGCAATTATTTATTTACATGGCATAACGTCACAATACTATAACATAGCCTGATACACAATATCCCTCCATAATGCCCAATTCGTGGCTCCTCTCCAATCCCTTGGGCACCTTGTACCCCCTAGGTCTTGCTCCACCTAGTCTGACCATCTTGCTCGTTGCGCTCCACGTCGTCTTGTACCAACCGGATTCCCGTCGAACACCATTTTTGCAGGATAGTTGCCCGGCATTCTCGCAACATGTCCTGCCCAGCGTTTCCTTCCAGCTTTTGCCACCTTATGAATACTGGGTTCGCTGGCGAGTTGCGCGAGCTCATGGTTCATCCTTCGCCTCCATAGTCCGTCCTCCTGTACTGCACCAAAGATGGTTCATAACACCCGTCGCTAGGTCCTTTTCAAGCATTGTCCAAGCATTGCATTGAAAACCCGGCAAACGAATGATAATTTTTACGTAGGACTACGTCTTTGTTTTCTATACTGGGGTCAAAAAAAAAAATCGCATTGCGACCGTCACGAAGAGTGGTCAGGTTTTGAATATTAATATCTCAGTCATTTCTCAAAAAATTTTCAAAATTTTTACACCAATAGATCGGAAATATTTCTACGCATCAACTTCAATACAGAACATTGTTGATTTTGAGCCGCATACGATTGCAAAATTCATAAATGTTAAACCTTGCCTTAAAATTTATAATAACTCAATTAGGCCTAAGAGGTCATATTTGATCCCAAAAGGATGATGGCGGTATAAAATCACACACACTGAATAAAAGTGTACACTTTCTTCGGCAAACTTGTTTTCCATCACTTTTTCCATTTGTAAAATAAAAAAAATATGAGTTTAAGGCGAGGCGAGTTTATTGACGACCTAGAACAGCCTGAATATGAAGAAGTTCAGAAAAAAAGGCCTTATTAATAGTGTACAGCGTTGTTTTAGAACATTGTACATATGCATATTAAATTCTCGTTGATAAATATTAAATATTTTTGTATCTCTCTGGGAAATTCTAGGTTATCCAAAATGTACTTGAGTTCAAAACTTCAGATCTACAGTTGTAACGGTAGCTGTATAAGGTCACGATATGTATTCAAACATATTGATTGAACATTTGGAAGCTCAACAGTCATTATTTTTAAACTTTATGATGTTCTAAGTCATCCAAACTGTCCTTGAGTTCAGAATTTAAGATCTAGATTAGTAACTATAGCTCTTTGGGCTGTACAAAGTTACGCTACGTATTCAACCATATTCAGTGAATAGTTTCGAACGTAAAAAAACATTATTACATAGACGGGGATGAGCTAGGTCATCCAAACTGTCCTTGAGTTTAGCACATAAGATCTACAGTGGTAACAGTAGGTGTTTGGAGTGTGCAGAGGGACAATATATATTTAATAACATTGATTGAATAGTGTGGAAGGTCAACATACATAATGCGACCATCTTGGGATATTCTAGGTACTCAAAACTATCCTTAAGCTCAAAAAATAAGATCTATAGTTGTAACAGTAGATTTTTGAGATATATATTTTGACCATATGTATTCAAATATATTCAATGAATCTTTTGGAAGATCAACAGTCATTATTTTATAACTTTGAGATCCTCTAGGTAATCCAAACCGTCCTGGAGTTCATAACTTGGAATCTACCCAAGTAACAAATACAATTTCAAGGTACACTTGAAGAAGTTTTGAAGACTCATTTGATAAAACCACGCTTAAAACTAGATATTCTACATAACATCGATAAAACAGCCATAAAACCCTCATAAGTTCAAAAAGGCCCATACTACAGGAGGTTCTCAAGACTATTTCCCAAGGTTCACTTGAAACTTAATAGTTTTATCGGTACATACTTGTAATGACATTCAAGACACGCTTAAAACTATGATAAAACTACCACAAGTTTTGATAGTTTTATGATTTTCCTCTTTAACACTTCCAGTCCGTCACAAATATGTTTCAAAAATTTCATTTTTCGATTTGTTCTGCTGAATGGGGACTCTTTTTTTTTGTTTATAGTTGAGTGGAAGCTATTGAAGTTGAAAATAATTAATTGTAAAATTGACCATATATGCATGTGTTTTTTGCCTGCACTTGGTAGATTTTTTATGCGACATTCAGTTTATTGGTGTTTTATAACACAAAACTTCGAAAATTTTAATGCACCACTGAATTATTGCTAGAACATTGATTTATTTAAAAAATAAAAAATATTTCCAAAATTCAACAATTAGATGACAAGGCTGATAAATTGTTAGATCTTGAGTAAATTGTGTCTACAATCCATTTTAAGTTTCAAAATGTATTTTAAACAGCATTGTTTGTTCGTAGCAATGGAAAAACGAGAGTTTTGTTGCATACATATGTAAATGGCTACCATTCCGAGGGAATCCAGAATAACCACGCTCGCCATTTTTTCAATGGTTTCTTGAACAAGATTTTTTGAGGAACGCGATAAGTTCATCTTTTTTTCTATTCTTGAAAAAGATGAGTTGCGCTTGAATAAAACTCTCAATCAAAGCTAAGAATTTATTGTTTTTACTCACCAGCGTAAGTCGATTAGAACAAAAAAAAAACTCTAACTTGAATATGCTACCAATGGTGTCTTGGGATGTTCTAGGTTATCAAAACTTTCCTGGAATTCAAAATTTTAACTCTAAAGCTGTAGATTTTAAGTTTTGAATTGTAGCTTAAGATCTACAGCTTGTTGGACTAAATAAAACAACAATATGTTTTTGACCAAATTAATATAATGATATAATGAGCTATCTTGGGATGTTCTGGGTCATCAAAACTGCCCTTGAGTTTAGAATTTAGGATTTATTGTCGTAAAGTTAGCTTTATAATCTATGAAAGGTGACGATATGCATTCAAACACATTCAGTGAAGCTTCTGTAAGTTCACCAGTCATTATCTGATTGTCTCGGAAGGTTCAAGTTCAATAAAACTGATCTCGAGTTCAGAACTTAAGATATAAGGTAGTAACCGTAGCATTTTGGGCTATACAAAGCTACGATAAATATTCAAAAATATTCAATGAATATTCTGAAACGTCCACAAACATCATAGGATAAACTTGTTAGTTTCAGGACATTCAAACTGTCCTTTAAACCTTAAGGTCTACAATTGAAACAATAGCTCTATGGGCTATACAAAGTTAAGTTAGGTATTGTGGCATAGAATATCCCAAGATTATCTCATAATGTCAGTTGGTCTTCCAGGACATTCATTGAATATGTTTCAATACATATCATAACATTGTACAGCGGATCAAGCTATTGTTACAACTGTAGATCTTAAGTTCTGAACTCTTGGGTAGTTTGGACGACCTTCCGAGCACATCTCAGAAAAATATGTCCTACTTTTTTCAATCATTTCTATGTTATTGAGCACCAAATCAATCAGAATTCACCAAATTGCTTGTATAAATTAGGCTTGAAAAGGTTAATTCAAAGAACATTGCATTGTACCATCTAAATGGCTTACATTTAGTATCGTAGTCCTACGTCATCATTGCGAACAACCCAATGAGGCTGTACCTTGTAGTTTTTTCTTAATATGTTAATTTGAACCTGAAATACATGAAATTCTTATTGTTTTGTTTCCAAATGGGCCATGCTTTAGAAGCAGCTATTTAATTTTCTTTCATCGTCAACATAGTAAATCTGTGTGTTCAAACCAACGCTTATACTGGCATTCTTTCTCGGGAAAGCAACAATTTAAACAACTTGATATTGCAACAACTCAACAGCAAAAATAGCTACGACGATGCCACTCCATTCAAAACAGTAAAATGTAAATTGAAAGAGCCACTCACCTATAACGGTCGCTAGTATAACGATCCCCAGCACCACCGCCGTCACTATCATCCGTATCAGGAAAATGGTGCTCTCTGGGTCGTCCAATCCGCCCAGCCCGAACCCGCTACCATCGTCGGGCCTCAGCAGCAGCAGGTCCCGATCCGTTCCATTGCCGAATCGGGTGCTGAAGGTCCCGTTGATCAGTCCCAAGCTGCTGCCACTACTACCACTATAATTGAGCAAAAAACAATTCGTACAGTTCCACAAAGCTATCAGCTCGTCTTCCTGCAGCAAATCCGGCACGTGGGGAAACGATAGCCGCGAGAATCCCCCCACCCCACTTGGTTCACCAAAACTGCCATCCACCGAAGAGACGCTACCGTTGATGCTAAAAGCGGTCGAGTAGTTGCTGCCGGTGTCAAACAGCGAACTGGCCGTGGATCCCCCCATCGGGAGCCCACTGAAATTTGACGAAGCACCAGCGAGTAGCTCAGCACTACCACTGCTACTGCCATTGACATCGTTGGTAAATGCATCCAGAAAGCTACCGGTACCGGCATAATCCAGCACCGTTCTACTTTCACTGAACCCCGACTCTTCCCCAGCCTCACTTGAAGTGGGACTCCACGTTGTTGACGCTGTAGCTGTCGCCGTCGAGGAGTGGATTGCAGTGGTCGCAAATTGGTGCACTTTTTCCGTCACCGTCCGGACCGGCGTCGTCCAAGGCCACGATGGCCACGATGATGATGAAGAAGAAGACTCTTCTCCGACGGCTCGGCCCCTTGCCGTGGCCATACTTTCCTACTGGAAAATTCTTTTTCGTCTTCGTCTGATTCTCACTTTTCCCTAGCACCCCTTTCGTTTTCTCACACTTCGAAGAAGAAAAAAAAGAAAGTGAAAGAAAAACAAAGCGTCGCGATGGAAAAATCTGCCACTAAGTATCACGTCTATTTCCGTATTTCCCACAGTCCCACATCGCGGAGGTGCGCTTCAATGGGCGAAGCATTCGCATGTGTCAACCGTTTTCCATGTTGATGGTCGTAAAATTGCACCACGTCTGTCACTGCGATGATGATCCGACGAGTTGGTTGTTGTTTTTTACCCATCACAGAGTTTGTTTTTCATTTTTTTTTTTGCTTCTTCTCTCCACACACACACACACACACACACACACGACCGATATAAAATCCACCGTTATTTCTCACTAATTGATTTCAGAACGGCCGCGTTCACGTGCGCTTTTTAGATTTTATTTTATTTTTTATTTTCCCATCCGATGCCAGGTCTGCTGAGCTAGGTGAGTGAGCTAGGTTACACTCCCGAGTATATTCAATATATGTTTGTCGTCGGTAATGAAATTTTCATTGCGGTTATATCGCTTCCTGTCCACCGGTCGAATGCGAGTCTACTGTGCACGCGATGGAATTCCCGATTGATCTGGAAGTAAACAGAGAGATGGAAATTTGTTTTTAAGAGTGTCACCATGCATGATGTTGGCAGATGGGGCGGATAAAATGGAATTTTCATGCCTGAATGGAGAGTTTTGCGAGGTGAGTGTTCGGGTGCCCCGATGAGATAGGGAAGCTTATTGATATTTTTTTTATAAATTGGTTGACTCATTGACATATTGAACCCCGAAACGGTAGGGAAAGATCTGCCACGTAGATGGCAAGTACGTCCCATTGCACCAATCAGCATGCCGAGCAAATGGCGTTCGGACAGCCAGTTTTGTTATTCTCGCAAACTTTTCCAGAACAATATTTTCGAGTTCGTTAAGTCTTATTAATGTTTTGATGATTCGCCACAATTTCTATTGAAAACGACTTGCGATGAACGGCAGTGATAATATGGTCTAACCTGTTTGTTTACACCACTGTCATTTCAAATTCAAGTTGGATGAAATTACTCGACACAAATATTTAACTGGAGTCAGGTTTCTGACAGTCGGAATGTAAACGTTAAATTTAGGACTCTAAGATAATGTCAGCAAAACAAGTTCAGACAAAATTCAACTGCTAAATAGAGCCTGTGGATCAACGCGGGTCAGAGTTTGCTGATGACTGGCACAAAACCAACACTTTTCACTCGCGGAAAGTAACCCCCGACGGAAATCGGGCACTGTGTTTGTTTTTGCACTTTTCACGGTTGATCCGGCTCAAGGGCTTCAAATGGTGAGTTGACAACTTCGAAGGAGGGTGCGACAAAAAATCCCGGGATCTTGAAAAATTCGGGATCTCCCAAATCCCGGGATAAGATTTTTCACCGTCCCGAAAACCCCGAGATTCCCGGGACACACATTTCTTACATATTTTTTCGCTTTGATACTTCCCAATAAATTTCAGTGTACCGTTTACGCGCATTCAATATAACCCATACAACGCCAACATACATATTTACTGTACCTACATCGATGTTATACATCATTCATGAAAATGCATCATTCCTTTTGTGTTGGTTCAGTAGGCATTCGCATTTTTGACTACACATTTAACACACACACACGAGCGCGCGCGCCAATACGACGCAATCTGTCATTTCCATTCAAAACATTGTTTTCATTCTCTGATTACTGCTTCTGTGTTCATTGCATAATTTCGGATTGCCGTTACATCAAGGTAAGTAGTAATACAAAATTTGTGCTAATGTAGCCTTACTTCCAATTATTTTAAAAGCATGGCTGAAATTTGTAAACACTTCGATAGATTTGCGGATGACAAAGAAAAAGCACGATGTCGGAAGTGCGAGCAAATTTTGTCGTGCCAGTGGCTTGCTTCGGCACATGAAGAACAAACACGACATGGATTCCAAACCCCCCACAAATCCTAGTGAGTCTGCTGCGAAAGTTAAAACCTCCACACCGAATGTCCCAGTGAAACAAGTATCGATGCTCAAGTTCGTTAAACGTCAGTCACTGGCGGAAATTGTAGCTCGGCTGGCAGCAGAGGACGGATTTTCGTTCAATGCAATCACCAACAGCAAGTTTATCAGACAATCGATCGCAAATCGTGGATATTCTCTGCCAACGTCGAATACATCCGTCATGAAGCTGGTCGCCGAATACTATGGATACGCTCAGCAGCAAACGCGGGATGGATTAGTGAAGCGTATCGATAGCGGTGAACTGGTTAGTTTCACTTTGAACGAGTGGACAAGTCGAAGCAACAAGCGCTACATAAACGTGAATGCACATTTTGCTGACGGATTATTCCACAACCTGGGTCTCGGCAAAATTCGTGGATCACTACCTGCTGAAAAGGTTTTGGAAATGGTCAAGGATATGGTCCGGAAATTCGATATTAAGGATGGAAACATTGTAGCACCAACGACTGGTGGAGCTCGAGTGATGACGAAGTTTGGAAGATTGTCGGATTACCTTCATCAGCAGTGTTACAACCATGTGATTCACTTGGGGGTTTGCGATGTCCTGTACAAGGAGCAGCCACCGGTACCAATTGAAAATTAGGATCCCCCTTTAAATTAAAAAAAAACCCAATTATCTCAAAAATTCCCCCCCCCCTCCCAAAATTTTTTTTCAAAACCCCTAAACCTCTTCAAAAAAAATCACGAAAATGTCACATAAACCACTTCAACTGTCAGTTCGTATTTGGAAGTGTTTCAGTACAGACGTATTACAGCAAGTGTTTCGCAGCAATCGAGTGATATTGAATTTGAAAAAAGGGCCATTGTCCCGTAAGAATAGCTTGTGTCGCTATTGTTAGTTGGATCTATAACAGAACAGTACAAAATGGAAACAAATAAGGTTCATGCAAGTTGCCTGAAGGTCATTTTCGGGCCAAAAACAAAAATGCCAACGGACCGGGAGATTTTCGGTTTTTTCCGGACGCGGAACTGGACATGTGACATGTTAAGTGCAATGTTCAGGGAACCAAAAGAATACGCAGTGTATGTTATGTTTCGTACAGAGGAAATGATGATGGCTGAACTGTTGAAATGTCCACCCTCAGCTTCGTTTGTGTATGAGGGTCACCACGAGACAAAAGTTACGTTCGCTACAGCACGAGGTAACTTTAGGTACGTGCGAATTTTTGGTCTTCCTATTGAGGTGGATGACAAGCACGTGGCGGCTGCTATGTTTAAGTACGGAAAGATTCAGCACATGGTACGCGAAAGGTATGGAGCAGACACAGGTTACCCTATCATGAATGGAGTGCGTGGCGTCCATATTGAGATGGAAAATGAGATCCCAGCACAGATCTACATTCAACACTTTCAAGCGAAAGTGTTTTATGATGGTATGTCAAGCAAATGCTTTGTGTGTGGTGGTACAGACCACATGAAAGCGAACTGCCCCAAACGTACATCTGTCAACGGACGACTGAATCGGAATAGTGGACAACCTACATATGCAGGAATCGTTCTTGATGTGAAGAAAGACGAATTCCCTACGCTCATCGACTCTTCAAGAGAAACATCAGGTGGTACTCAAGTTGAAACTCTGATTGGAGCTCAACAATCCGTCATAGTTGTAGGCGAAGGCTCGAGTCCAGCAGCTGGGCCAAGTAAACCACTGACTGTGCCGACTATTCTTCAACATTCAACGCAAGAAGCTAAGACTGAAGCTAGCGATGAAATCTCTCCAAAACCAGACAAGAACCAAGATGACGATTTAATGGAATTTGAAGAAGTCAAATCTAAAAAACGTTCAAGAAAGCAGCAGAAGGACACGGTTAGTGAAGGCCAACGTTCTAGTTCAACAACGTCGGATTCGGATGGCAATGCAGCGGTTAAAATCGATATCAACAGCTCAGGTAATGATTTAATTGAAATGCAGGTGAGAAGGTCTCGTTCTAAACAAAGTAAAAAATGAATTTCACTTACAATATCGCTACCGTTAATCTGAATAGTACTAACAGTTTAGTATACAAGATGCTTTTGAAGGATTTTTTACACAATCATGATGTGGACATCGTTTTTTTACAAGAGGTAGTGTACGAAGACTTTTCGTTTGTACCAAATTACAATAGTTTAGTGAACATTAACACCGACAAAGCGGGTACTGCAATTCTGCTGAAAAATAATATGATTTACAAACATCCCATAATAGATACATCTGGGCGTTTAATATCTGTTGTAGTAAATGGTATAAATTTCGTTAATGTCTATGCATTTTCGGGCTCGAATAAAAAAAAACAACGTGAAGATCTTTTTCTCAATCAAACTGCAGTCCATTTAACAAAATCGGATTGCAAATTTTCTGTTATTGGGGGTGATTTTAATTGTATACTGAGTGATGCTGATTCTAATGGCGTGGTGAAGAATTATAGTTACGGGTTGAGTAAATTGATAGAACAATTACAATTCAAGGATGTTTTGAAGGAATTGGGGAAGTCCCAATACACTTTTCTTCGCGGGGAAAGTGCATCTCGATTAGATCGATTTTACGGTCCTGAAGCATTTATGAACGGAGTACTTGATGCAAAAACAATAACAATACCTTTCTCGGATCATCGAACGGTTTTACTAAAACTGAAAATTGATGAACAGGATTTAAACAAGCGCGGTAGAGGATATTGGAAGATCAATCCGAGTGTGTTGCAAGAGGACGGGGTGTCGAAGCGTTTCAAGATAGAATATGATCGATTAAAAACTAGGCAACTGTATGCAGATAAAAGCCCATGGTGGAACTTTGCTTTCAAAGCTAAAGTGCGGAATTTTTATAAAAGAGAAAGTTGGCGATTAAATCAAGGCCATGCCGCAGAGAAAAGTCGACTCTATGCAATGCTTGAAGATTTAATTAGGCGAAAAATAGCTGGAGAACATTTGGAAGGAGACATTGCATCGGTAAAATCCAATCTAATGGAGATCGAGCATCGTCGAATACGGAACTACGAACACAAGATGAAGGAATCGAGTCTGGCAGTTGGCGAACGGCTGAGTCTCTTCCATGTTACAAAGAAACTAAACACCAGTCCACTCGAAAATTTTACTAATGACACGAATGGCTTGCAGCACACTTCAGAGATGCTTCAATCTTTTCATGATTATTACCATAAACAGTTTTCCACAGAACCAGAAGAAGATACCATTGGCCTTGAGGATCCTTTGAACAGCATATCATTGTTTTTAGATCCAGATGATAGCGAAAGTGTAAAGAATCCGATTACCACAGAGGAAGCCTTTATCACTTTAAAGCAATGTTCGAAAAAAAATCACCTGGACCAGATGGACTCACTTACGAATTTTATTTGGAACATTTTGATTATGGTGTTCAACGGATACCTTTGTGGCACATTGATACCACCAAAGGAGTTCAGCGCAGGTATTATTACTTTGATCCTCAAAAAAGGAAACCCATCTCTGCTAGAAAACCAACGGCCAATCAGTTTGTTAAATACGGATTATAAGCTGTTCACTAAAATTTTAGCAAATAGAATAGCAAAAGTAATTGGTAAAATAATAGGTCCAGGTCAGAGTGCCGTTGTAGAAGAAAGAGGTTGTGTTGACAATCTAAAAGATATTAGACGAATTGTAACAAGAACGATGGAGTCTAAGAAGTTTAAAGGATTCTTGTTGAGTGTTGACCTTGAGAAAGCTTTCGACAAAGTAAATCACAACTGGTTATGGAAAGTTTTGGAAAAGTTTCAGTTTCCTCCAGAATTAATTGGGTGCATACGTCATATGTATAAAAAAGCTACATCACGAGTCCTCTTCAAAGGATTTCTTACATCGGAGTTTTCTATAGGTTCATCAGTAAGACAGGGATGCCCACTTAGCATGCTCTTGTTCGCACTGTATGTGGAACCACTAATAAGAGCTATTAGTAATAGCAGCGGTGGAATCCTGGTATATGGAAAGTTCTTGAAAGTCGTTGCATACGCGGACGATTTGAATATTTTTATCAAAACTCAAGAAGAGTTTGATTTAGTGATGCAAATCCTCAGCTCTTACGCCTGTTTTGCTCAAATAAGGTTAAATCTAGAAAAGTCGTCTTTTCTACGGTTAAACAGTGTGCAATCCGGACCACAGTTAGTGAAAGAAGTTAACGAAATAAAAATATTAGGGGTTATTGTCCATGATTCGTGGAACAAAATGATTGATGACAATTACGAAAAAATTATCAGAGATGTTAATTTCTTGTTACAGCGGCATAGAGTGCGGAATCTTAATTTATATGAAAAAACATGGCTTATGAACACTTTTGTTCTTTCCAAATTGTGGTACGTAGCTCAAGTTTTGCCACCGAAAAATAAACATCCCGCAAAGATTAAAACATCTATTGCAAGGTTTCTGTGGAACGGTCAAATATTTAAAATTATACGAGATCAATTATACTTAGATCTCGAGAGAGGGGGATTAAGATTGATTGATCCTGAATCAAAATGTCAAGCACTGTTCATTAAAAATATTTTATTTAACAGAAACGGTGAGGAAAATGAAGATGAAATATACCTTATGAATTATCGCAACAAGGGACAACTATCACGCAACGCGAAGGAATGGATTGAAAACGCAGCTCGTATAAAGGAGGAATCTGTTTTGAAAACTGTAAAATCAATATACTGGAAATTGATTGATGGTAAAGGGATTACAGTAGGTGTATCAAACCGGTTTCCTGAAGTAAAATGGGACGTGATCTGGGAAAATATAAATCAAAATTTCTTATTATCAGCTGATAAATCAATCGTTTATCAATTAGTGAACGATATTATTATAAACAAGGAAAAACTTAAAGAATATAACATTGGAAATTTATGCAATGTTCTTTGTGAAGCTTGTGGTGTGCCTGATAATAATTTGCATAGAGCTCGTGATTGCCAAAAAGCAAAAGAAATCCGAGATTGGGTTTGAAATATCATGAAAAAAAAGATGAACACAGATATTGAACATTTTGATCACTTACTACAATGGATCATTAATGGAAAAAATCAGCAGAATTGCACAGTTTTGTGGTTAGGGATCCATACGTTAGCTGGGTGCATTTCAGGTGAAGCAAATGGTAGTCTTTTCTGTTTTAGGAAGTCAATAAGAGAAGCAAGGTGGAACAATAAAAACATTTTTAAGAAATGTTTTGGACATTTTTTGAACTGTGGCTAGATGGTACAAATAGTGTGAGAAAATGACAAAGTGTGTGAATGGGTGAATGTAGAGGGTGCGAGAGTGAGTGAATGCGGTGAGTGTGCTAAATTAACCCCGAGTAAACCGCAGGTAAACGGTTTTCTTAACGGAAGTAGGTTAGGTTTAGTTAGGTTAGGTTAGAATAAGTTATAAAAGAAAAATTTCAAAAGCAAATGAGAAAATGTGGCACTCATCTTTAGTAGAACTCTGTATTGAACACTCCGTTTAGCAAACAAAAAAAAAAAAAAAAAAAAAAAAAAAAAAAACTGTGGGACGGCAAAACTCCTTGGAACTCGACTGAAACGATGCTGGAGCACTTCATTCGCGGTTTTGATTGCATCAAAGAGACACTTTCCGAAATAGGCTTTTCAGGTCTTATGTTGGACAGTGATTTCGAGGTTGCAAAAAACCTTCAGGAAGCTCTTCAGCCAATCAGACTCGCTTCGGAAGCATTGGGAAGACGAGTTGCTACATTGCTGTCTGTGGAAGGCTGCTTGAGTTGCTTGAATTCGAAGCTTATGAAAAGTAACTCCAAAGTTGGAAACGACCTCTTCGATGCAATCTCGAAAAGAATCAACGAACGGCGCCAAAAGGAAATAATAACAGCGCTGAAGTTCCTTCAAGGTCTTCCGTTGTCAACGCAAGTGCCAGCAAAATCAAGAAACTGGGAGTTCGATTGTTGCAAGACTGCCAAAAAAAAGAACGATGATGATGCTGCCGAGTTGAATGCTGGATTGTCCTGTATGCATGACGATTCAGGATCGACACCATCGAGCATGCGTGAAGAACTGGAATCGGCTATAAAGCAATATGCCAACCCGTCCCAGACTGATTCGGCAATGATTGATTTTTCAAAAGTAATTGCGAAAGAGCTGTCACTTTTTGAGCTACATGGTAAGTTGAGCCCGAATCTTGAAATCATCGAACGCATCTTTTCGAACTCCGGAAATATCTGTTCTAAAAAGCGAACCTCACTGTCCGATGAAGGCATGAATAACATTTGCTTCTCGAAGTCGTCTTTTCAGAGAATGAATTCAAATTGATTAGACCAGTTACTTGATTTGAACTATTAATTTTTTCCTAATCCTAATTCCTAATCACAAAATTGCGTTTTTAAGCACATTGAAAATTTTCCATTGATTTTTTTATTGATGAATCAAACATATTCCTAACCTAAAAATTGCGTTTTTAAGCACATTGAAGTTGTGCACATTCGGGATTTCCCGAGATTTCCCGGGACAAGCAACAAATTTTATCCCGAATCCCGGGACAAGCAAATTGGTCGGGAAATGGAACCTCTAGGTGCGACCGACCTCTCGTATTTACAAGTTCGTACTTAACGCCTCAACGAGTCATATGATCACAAAAGACTGCCAGCTGAAACATGAAGACGCTGATTGGCGTAGCCTGGGCAATGTTGTCAATATGACAATAGGGAAGTGAGGGGGTGCGACTGAAGATCGTGTACCTTCAAATCATATAGTATATTTTCCATTCTCATTTAATAATAATTTCAGCACGCTTTGGAAGCATCTTTGCATTCCCGAACCATGTAAGAACCTGGATTAACATGACAGATGTCAAAAGCTCAATCTCAGCATTTCAGCATAACATTTAATTTAAAACAGCACTTCTGAACTTCTACTTCAATTTTCATAAAAGACTGGCATGTGCTTATAAACAATGTAGGTGAAAATTTTAATAAAGTGTTCAGTGACATTGTGGTAAGATAAGCCATTTATTTCAAAAATCATTAAACCACCCTCTTCGATCACTCCAATTGCTATATTTGATATGTTACTAGAACAGTATAACGAAAAAATATTACAACATGTCTTATAAAAAAATAACTTTTAATGAAATTTTATCTTTAATATTTGAAATGATCTTAGTGGTTTGAGACCCCTCCTCCCTCTATGAGGAGGGGCTCTTATACAAATGAAGCACAAATTTCAACCAAACATGAGAATTATCAAGGCAACTACAACACAAAATGTGTATTTCTCGGGTAAGAATCATGTTCTGATAGAAGTTTGAACCCCTTTTTAGACAAGAAAAGGGGATGCTACTAGCTACTTTTAGAGCTACGTTATGCACAAGAAGTTAATCTAAGGTAATGCAAGAGAAAATAAGGTTCAAGCTGACAGAATTTTTGCGTAGTTTGAAGATTAAATTTTTGTCTATGAAATACTTCTACACAGAAAGCAAAACCATGGTAGAAACTACCGATCCAATGGTTTAATTGAAAACATACACCTACTTTTTTTTGCCGAAAATTATTTCGTTTAGTTCTACTATGAAAATACACTGGTCGGTAAACATTGCAGGAGAAAACACTATGACCTGTCAAAGTTTATGGTAGTTTTCGCGTTAAGTTTGACAGATTTATGCAACGCATCTTCGCAAACAAAAATCAAAACAGAAACAAAATAAAAAAAATAAAACTCTTTAATCGAAGTCACACATTAGCAAACGAAAATATTATAGCAAAACTCATTTCGAAAAAACAACCATAAACAGGCCAATTCTATCAAATTTTCATTCAGCGCTCGCACCGAGTTCAGCTAGAGTTCAATATAAATGTAAAATGAGCCAATTCTCAAGATGAAACATTGGAATGCAGGTGCTGTCCC
Organism: Aedes koreicus; assembly: GCA_024533555.2. NCBI lineage: Eukaryota > Metazoa > Arthropoda > Insecta > Diptera > Culicidae > Aedes > Aedes koreicus. The sequence continues at coordinate 7,189 of JAHHFK020004055.1, read as the reverse complement.
AATTGAAATGAAAAGAGCCGTTTGGTTGGAATGTTAGCATGATGAAAGTGCAACAGTTGATTTGGATGTGATGATATGATCAGTTCAACCAGTTGTCGAACCCTCATCCTTATCGCTTTATAGATTTTTGAGCGTCTGTTTGGGAAAGTCAATAAAAAATGATTATTTCGATACATGCATTAATAGCTGTAACAGTTTCCAACTGATTGAAGCAAACACCTCGAAAGCCTTTCGGGAAATGATTTAGTTATTATCATTTAGTTTTTCGTGAAGGTCACCATTTTTTAGATTTCTATTTCGCATGTTACTCTTATCGTAAGCTTGTGAGAGGATGATATGTGCGCTTTGGAATAATATATGTGCCTTTTATATTTCCATAGATGATGCTACATTTACTTGGTGACTCAACAATACCTTTAATTGTTGTCCTTAAGTATTTCTTCCCGAGAATAGCAATGCAGTTAGCTATTAAAATTCGTTTACTTCTTACCGACCACGAGCACACGTAAGGCTTTGTCCATTAAGAATCCGGAATAATAAAATCATCTGTATATTGGTAACGCATCGACGTACAAATAAGTTTAATACATCAAAACAAATTTAATTCACTATAATTTAAGAAAAAAAATATTAAAACAAATCATTTCTCTTTGTTTCTAATGAAAATTTGCACTTTCTTCTTTATTCCTCCCATCAAACGCTGCACACCTCCGGAGTAAACTTCCTTGGCACATTTGTTCCACATTTTGGTCATCTGAGTCGCGTCCCGAGCCGTTTTCTCACTTTTCTTAAGCTTCCGCTTCATTATTGCCCAAAATCTTTCGATGGGCCGGAACTGCGAGCAGTTGGGATGAAATCTACGTTATTATCGCGGTACCACTGGATGACTTCCCGGCTGTAGTGGCAACTCGCCAAAGCTGGCCAAAATTTCACGGGACCTTTACGGGCTTTAATGAAAGTACGTGGTTTTTGAAGCATTCTTCCTTGTACAGCTTCGATTCCATCGTCTTATCCGTCACGAACACTTTGGTCTTTGCTCCGCAGCTGCATATCCCTTGCCAAATCATCAGTTTTTTTTGGCAAATTTGTCCATAAAAGCAAACTTAAATTTCGCAAGAACATCTCCTCGTGCTGTCGCCATGTAGAATTTTTGGCCAAGAAGCTGTCTGAAATCCATTTTGACGTAGGTTTCATCGTCGATGAGCAGGCATCCTATCAAAACGGCTGTGCAGAATTTTTTCTCTCCTCTCGGCAAAGAGAGGAAGAAAGATTCAAACGTTAAATTCTTGAGAGCCTTAGCACATTTACGTAAACTAAAGCCTGTGCACGTTATATTTCGGACACCAAAATAATAGCAGCAAAAAAATACACATAATTCAACAAAACTGATTTTTTATTTCACAATAATAGAGTGATATCTACATTAGAAAACAGTTGGTTAAGGTTCGGTATCCTCAGATACGCCCACCCTGACGATTCTCCAACTTCTCTTAAAATCATCGGTACCATTTGCTTTCTTCTTAGTTTCGAAGAGTTTCCGCTTAACTAGAGCCCAGTAATTCTCTATTGGGCGAAGTTCTGGACAGTTTGGTGGATTGGCTCTTTTTGGCACGTATATGACCTCTTGTACCTTATACCATTCCAGGACGGATTTCGCATAGTGACAAGAGGCTAAATCAGACCAAAACAGAACAGAAGAGTCGTGGCTTCTGATAAACGGTAGCAACCGCTTTTGCAGACATTCTTTCTTGTACACAGCCTTATTGATAGTGGCGGTAGATACGAACCTTTTAGATTTTCGACCACAACTACATATGGCCTGCCAAATCAAATATTTTTTCGGGAATTTGGACAACTTCTTTGTCCGGAAATGATCGGCAACGGCGTTCTTTTGCATTGCGGTATAAAAAACCAGACCCGGAAGCTCTTTAAAGTTTGCAAAAAATTGGTGTAAAGCTCCTTAACATGATTTTTTTGCAGTGAAGTTTTTTGCCGTGCGGTTGGGCAACTTTTTCACTTTGTACGCCTTCAGTCCCTGTCTCTGCTTCACTTTTTGTTTACGTATGATGTTGACTTCTCAATTTTGCGAGCCACATTTCGCACAGAAAGATTGGGATTTTTCTCATTCATGGCTACCACCTTCTAGTCCATTAGTCTGGAGCATACTTTTCGATTTGTTCCACTTCCATCCTTCCGATCCACAGTCAAGTGCTGGTCAAATGATTTGCAAACACAAAACACGGTACTTTTCGGTAGTTTTAGTTTCTTGGCAAGATCGCGTACCGATAAATTCGAATTTTGCTGCCGTTCTTACAAAATGCGTTTGTTCACTTCCACTTGATTCGACGCCGTTTTACTGAATGTGACAAGGATGACAACACGAAATAAAGTGGAGAGTTTCAGATGTCATATAAGCGAAACGTTTCAGCGATCCGTGAAATAATTCAAAATCTACACTGAAATAAAAGTGTCCGGCATTTAACGTGAACAGGCTTTAGCATCGCCATCGTGCTAGGGAAGCCACAGCAAATCGAAGTTGCTTCGAATAACGTCCCTTTGTCTGACCGATATTTCAACGCAATCCGTATCGACGATGCAGATATCGTTGCTGCTGCAAACAAGTTAAAGACGTCAAGCAGCGCTGGACCTGACGGTATTCCATCCGTGTTTCTAAATCATTGCATTGCTTCGCTGACTGCACCATTATGTCACATCTATCGGTCATCATTGACGACCGGTAAGTTTCCAACACTATAGAAAGAAGCGTACATGTGATAACTATCGCGGAACTTCGAGCTTGTGCGCAGCCTCTAAGCTGTTCGAACTGACCGTTTAGGAACCCGTATTTTTTCACGTGAAGCAATATATCAGCGACAATCAACATGGATTCATGCCGAAGCGTTCAACGACCACAAACCTGCTATCAATCACTTCCTTCATCATGGATGGGATTGCATCTGGTTCACAAACGGACGTTGTCTATATGGACCTATCTGCTGCCTTCGACAGAATCAACCATGACATCGCGGTGGCAAAACTGGAAAGACGTGGCTTTGGCGCCTCCTTGCTTCACTGGTTCAAATCGTATCTTTGTGGCAGAACTCTCTAGGTTAAAATTGGCGATGACCTGTCTTCTTCGTTCCCCGCCATTTCCGGCATTCCCAAAGGTAGTCATCTGGGGCCGCTGATTTTTCTCTTGTATTTCAAAGATGTCAACCTGTTGCTGAAATCTCATCGGCTAAGCTTTGCTGACGACCTTAAATCTACACTCGCGTGGATTCGCTACGAGACGCCTTTTAGTTGCAAGAAGATTTAGAGACAGTACAAAGGTGGTGCGAGGTGAACTGTATGCTCTTGAGTTCGGGAAAGTGTACCGTTGTCACTTTCTCTAGGAAGAAGTCACCTATTATCTTCGGTTATTCCTTGGTTGGAACTCCTCTGCAAAGAGATAATCAAGTAAATGACCTTGATGTGATACTCGACGATAAACTCACGTACAAACCTCACATGTCCTACATCATAACGAAAGCTTCGCGAAATCTCGGCTTCATTTTTCGTGTGGCTAAAGAATTTCGAGACGTGTACTGCTTTAAGTCGCTGTACTGTTCGTTGATGAGGTCCACCTTGGAATGTGCTTCCCCGGTCTGGAACCCTCATTTCCAAAATAGCGTCGAACGTATTGAGTCAATTCAACGACGTTTTATCCGATACGCTCTTCGTAGACTGCCTTGGAGGGACCCTTTCAACCCTCCGAATTACGAGAGTCGCTGCCTTATGATTCATTTGGACACTCTTTAAATTCGCCGTGAAGCCGCGAAGGCACTTACCGTCGCGGATTTGCTGTCTGATAGAATAGACTGCCCTTCACTGCTCGCCGATGTTCCACTCCAGGCTCGTAGCCGTATCTTACGAAACACCTCCCTCCTTAGAGTTCCATACAGGGGAACAGTCTACGGGATGAACTCTGGAATGATTGCTTTGCAACGTGCCTTTAATTGTGTGTCGTCTGCTTTCGATTTTAATACGTCGCGCAACTATACAAGAAGACAGTTTTTGTTAGCGATAAGGTAGTTTTTTGTTTATCATTTGGACACCTAATCAGTCTGTTTATAATTAAATCAAATAAATGAAATAAATTCTATTCCTTGCGTAGGTGGTCCTTGTTTGCGTAAACGAACTAAGGGTTTCAAAAATTTAACGTTTGAATCTTTCTTCTCCTCTCATATTTTACAAAATCAGGTACGTCGTTTTGAACAAATTGTCGAGAAGTATCAAATAGCTCGAGGACATTGCTGCCAGATGACAAAAATTTGCTTCTAAAAGTTCATACAGTAAATTCAATTGAACATAAGTTAATCGAACGGTACCAAAGCCCAACATGACGGGTAAATATAATCAGCAAATTGTGTTTGTCTTTGCATTCAATCAATCAAGTTTATCACTACTAAATCCCGAAGGCAGCCCTCCGGATAGCTGTGAGTGACTAACAGATAGGAACAAAAATAAAACGCTGACATTTGCTATAATTTTTTTTTTCCCGAGCGTTCCTCAGACCTGATACCGGTTCATGATACCAGCTAACTAACGAACTGTCATTAGAATCATTCACGTGAATGATCCGACTTTTCGCTTTGCCAACTCCAAGCTCCAAGCGGAATGACCGAATGAAGGTTCCGGGCGAGGGGATTTGAATTTTCCGTCACACTCCATTTACCTCTCGTTCAACTTGCCCCATTAGTCAACCCGGGAATGGATACATGTGATAATTGGATATTTTCTCCCCAACAAAAAGACTCACTGCTAATGCGGAAACAAACCGATGAGGTGTGAATGATCCTGGAAGAAACCACCCCGAACACACACACGCACACATGGTAAGGAGCGGTTTTCCGCTCTCTCATCTCATCTTTGATAGCGAAGGATTGCTGCCGGGGCTGAGGTTGAAGTGAAAAGATTTTCCAAGAAACTTTTCCAGGGATTGGTTTCCACCCTTTCCTTCGCGAAACATTTTGCTGTTGCTAAGGATTAGTCTTCGGGTGGAATTACAGCGAGGAATTAGCTTGAGATTAATTACCGCCGACGACGGGGGGATTTATTTGTGAGTCGTCTTTCCTCAACAAACGAACAAGGGCAATCAATTTCACCCGGGGTAGGCGAGAGGAAACAGGATATTGAGGTTATGTTTTTTGGTGGACCGTCTACGGTGCCGTCGACAAGACTACTCCCGAAGGGGATGTGATATGAACTTTGGAACGAGCTAATATAATGACCGGACGTGACCCAATTGGAAGGAGATGGCAGTTGATCAGGGCACGAACCGACGACAATTGCCCTTGGGGGTTTGGAAAAAAAAATGAATCAGCAGGGAAATTTTGGTGGTCTGGTATGCGTGTTGAGACTGATAAATTTACTTGCGTGGTTCTTCGGAAAATCCACAAGAAATTCTTTTTATTGGATCATTTGGGACAATGAATCTCCTCGAAAACCACTCAATCAAACAAGGAAGATAAAAATGATAAAATAAATACCCTACGATTTCTGTCGATTGATTGTCGAGGCACTATTCAGCGATGCAGACAAATGAATACGTTTTCAAAAAGACGTAATAGCATGAGTTTAAAAATTAATCAACTATTTCATCAAACAGACGTATCTGATTTTGTAAACTAAGAGGGGAAGTAAGATTCAAACATTAAATTCTTGAAACTTTTAGCACTTTCAGGCAAACTAGGGCCACCAACACAAGGAATAACATTTCCCTAACATGATGGTGATGCTACTTTCCGTGAGGGTGCTGAGAGTTTTGAGAAATTTACGTTTGAATCATTGTTCCCCTTTGTGTTTACAAAATCAGAAACGTCTGTTTGAAAAAAGTACTCGAGATTTCCATTTCAGAAAGATATTGTGCAAATCAGTACGTAGCAAGAAGGTGATATATTGTGTGTCCGCTTTTATAATGATCATATTGTAAATGTCCAAAATGATGGGGTTAAGGAATGTTTCTTTTCATTGGACGAAAAGAAAAAGAGAAGAAGCTCAAAAACGCCCTCCTTTCTCTCCCATACAAACCAAAATATGAACAGTGAGAAACCTGGGAGCTCCCCAACAGCGTATACGAGAGCGGGAAACGAAGGATTCGTTTCTTTTGTTTTTCCATTGCATTAAGTTGTATGCTACATTTATTACTGCGATGGTGTTAGATTTTATAACCAAGCCCGTCTCATTTAATGTATTGCTACCTACTGCATTCGCATGACTCTCTTATTTCCAGACTATGCTATTAAAAGCTAGTACATAACACAGGGGACGAAACGAAATAATTTCAGGAAATGATTATCATTTCGTACACTAATTGCAATGTATACGCTAGGTTTAATATTTACGAAATTTCTCGACAATTCTGCGAAAAGTACAGTTAGCAAGTTAATTTTTCGTCTGTACAACGATGGCGACGAGCTTGACGTGGAACCTTGGGCTAACCCTTAAGCGTTTGACAGGGAACCAGGAGTTCTGGCATGGATGAGCAGCGTCTATATAGGACCGCTGCAAATTCTCTCGCTGCAGGCTGCCGTTGAAGAAAAGAAGCTCAATTCTTTTGTCGTTGGAAAAAACGATGGAGGCCCTCATCGGTGAAATTTTTATGTATTGTTTATGTCTTCGATTAAAAATATAACGCCCAGGCATTGACTTAATAACTTTTTCTTATCTTCAATTTAAAAGTATTCTTCCTTACATTAAAATCATACAGGTGGTAAACATCATTGAACAATGCACAACAAACATCAAGAGGGTTATTCTGCCCGTACTGTGCACGATGAGCAGAGCGTCGAAGAAATTGCGTTCTCCGAATAGATCTCGAAGAGCTTTGCCGAGAGTTCGGAGCAGTCAATGTTATTTCCAAGCAGGTCAAACACGAAAAGTTGATGTAGATTTATCCGCCTGCTTCGTAGAGTTGGTAGATTGATGAGTGCGCAACGATTTTCATAAGGCGGCAGTGGGAATCGATTTATCCAAGGAAGCCTTCGGAGTGCATATCTAATGAAGCTTTTTTTGCACTCGTTCATGCGATCAATCTGAACGGCATGATACGGAGCCCAAACTGTAACCCCATATTCTAGTAAACTACGAACAAGAGATATATGATAAGTCCTAGTACTGCGAAGGCTTTTGCTATAGCTGATGAGATGTG